>BSBM01000480.1:9435000-9622500 GCA_027924585.1 Larix kaempferi
TGTACAAAAAAATTAAATGTGTTTTTTGTCATACTATATAACTAGCAATGTTTCTAATTATAACATACAGGAAAATGGAAAAAACACTAAGAAACTGTTAATTTATTATACTTACCGGAAATAAAATTCAATATTTCTATCGCAATATTAAATCAAAATATATAGAGTAGATATATTACTGCATACCTCGTACACTTCAATGGACTTCATCATCTTCTTCATCTGAGTCATCATCTGTATCATCCGATGATTTAGATTCAACATTGTAAGGATTGGCCATATCATCATCGTCATTGATGTCAGTTATGATTATCATGTCATCGTCGATATCATCTTCATGGACATTGTTTGATACATCATCTAATTTCAGCTAATTCTTCAACATCTTCTTCTGGAACATGATCATCTAACTCATGTTGATCATGATCATCTTCAACGACGTCTTCTTCTTCGAGAACGTCTTCATTACCTTAATCTCCATTATACTTTATCGGCCTTCCTCTTGGTTCGTGTCTCAGAGCAAATGACCAACCCGCTCTACCTAGAACCTCATAGTAAAATACATGTTCACATTGGGTTGGAAGAACATAGGGCTCCGTATCTGGCTCAAACAGCCTTGTATTTATCATGGTAAATCCATTATCATGTTCAATAATTGTTTTATCGGGATCACATTGATTTAATCCACACCTATACCATTTGAAAACGAACATAAATACCTTGAAGGATTTAAATTCACACTGAAGAATATCTTCTAGATACCCATGGTATCGATTTTCAGAGAGTTCTGGATGTCTGTCACTTCTAGAAGAAACATTGGTCACCTCAAAGAATGCAGATATCCCACAATCTGATGTTTTCTTCGTTTCATCCAACTTTTTGATGCGATATCTACAACCATTGCACCACATAGCCTTATGGTGTTTTACCTACAACAAGCCATACATAAAAATATTACATAATGATCCAATATTTATGATTAACTAGTGCATGCTTATAATTCCATACAGGGAAAAAAATCAGCGTGTACAACGACAATATGTTTGCAAAAAAAATAGTGTGGTTGATTAATATGCTTACCTGCTTATCTTTTAAACCATATGCTAAATCGATTTCCCTTTGTGTTAGATTGGTATCTCCATTGCGATGTACAACTTTAACCAATGAAGCTACACCTTCCCATGATATTCCATGACTAGATTGTTCACATCGTTCAATCCATACCTTCATCCAATCAATATTGTTTATGATGTATAAATGAATTGCATCCCACTCTCGACCAACTGTTTGATGACAATAAAATTAAAACTCAATACAAATGTATAGTCACTTAACAAAGTATATTACACTCTAAATGGATGCAAAAATTGAATATAAAAATAGAATATGTATTATATATATACATAAAAATCAACAGTCAAATGTGTTATATTACCTTTCACCTTCCTCGATCTACCTTTCCCCTTCGGGTACTCCCCTTCGAAATCTTTATTGGAGTCTGGATCAAAAATGCGACATAAATTGAGCTTTAATGCTAATATAGGAATATATTCACTAATATACAACATGTTTTGGTATACCATATATCCCTCCATCATAGAAACCTCAGCATATGCTCGTTGTCTGACCAAACCCTTCATAAATTTCAAGTGCCTCTCAACCATCCACATGGACCTTGAGTGCGCAGGTCCACACAATTCAATCTCCTCAACTTGGTGTATGAGGTAGTGTTCCTGTGCATTGAAAAATGCCGAAGGTAGATGCTTCTGCATTTCACACATGAGATGAGGAATTTCTCTCCTCCAATACTTTATATATTCTTTATGGAATTCTTTAGATGACAACCATCTACAAGTGACATGACAACCCAATCAAGAGATTAAAGGAAAAAAGCATTATATTACATAACATGAATTAGAGAACAAAAATCAAATATAAGTTCTATGATGAATTAAACAAACACTAAGCGCATGGAAAAAATCACCACTTACCTCATGTATTTACCAAGATTATATATTATTTGTTTGACATTGTTGTCGAAGTTATCTGGGGGAGAGAGAGGTAGAACATACTGTAACAATATACAAATCGTTTCATTTTTTCAACAAAGAGTAGACAAACAAAAATACCAACCATATTCACTAGAATAGAAAAATAATAATAATTAAATGCATACCATATTAATTAACTTCATGAAGACATGCCAATCGTGCGTTTTCACCCCCGCAAAATCACCTTTCTTTGTTATGATATTCTTCATGTTCGCACAAAATCCGGTGGGAAATTTAATTTTTCGCATGAATTCTTTTACAACATTACTTTGCTGGTCCGTTAACATCCATGGAAGTGAGTTTATATTAATTTTCTCTCCGTTGCTATGAAATTGAATGACGTCTTTCATTGCATGGTTGCTATCTTGAATGTCTTTGCAAATTTTGACAATTTTTTCTTTCTCACTCCCATCCAATATTCGCCATAATGTTTCAGTCACATTCTTTCCGATATGCATTGTATCAAATAGATGAGCAATTTATAGGTGATCATAGTAGAGAAACCTACTAAAGTTTCTAGGATAACTTTTCATTCCTCGTGGAAGCCCATTAATTCCTTCATGATCACATGAATGACAAACATGAATAGTAGTTTATAAAGAAATTACATAAATCAATGTCAATTATAGTAAACAACACACAATAAAAAAAATACAATATAACATTTCATATACGATGATTCATATGTACCTTGACGATTTCTATTATATTGCAACTTCCATAGGTGAGGTGTCATTCTCTGCGGTTTTAATGCAGTCTCTTGCTTGCCATTGAACATATGTTTTTCGGCAGTTCCTCAATATAGATGATCAAAGTAAAATGCCCAAAATAGGTCTCGCAAATAAGAGAGACAAACAGAAACTCTAGAACCAATCCAATCCTCCTCCTCCTTCACAGATCTCCCTCTTTCTCCTCTAATGTGAATTGCACAAGTGAGTGATGGTACAAATGAGAGGAACTCACTCTCTATTTATACTTTACTTTTCACTTGAATTTTATCCTAGCTAGGTCGTCCGCACTTTAACTGACTGGGCCGACCTCTCCTAGAAGGACTCAAATGATATTATATTACATTCTTTAGGGTACTAACGACCCGACTTACAATAGAGGTTTAACCTCATGATCTTTACTTGACCAAATGTAATAATAAAATCCCCGAACTGAGGTAAAACATCCCTGATGGAGTTAAAATAATAAAGTACAATTAGAATATTCTTTGAAGTTACATTAATTTAACACTAATGCACCCTTCCAACTTCTTTTCCTTATTTTAAGGAACCCCACCAAGTCAAAGATGAGGTTTTATCACTCCCTTGATAAATGACCACATTTTTACTCCACCTCCTTAAATTGGGGGATTGAGTTTGTCCACATTTAAAATGTCCCACCAAAATCCTTGGTGCCACCAATTGATAAAACTTATCTCATATTATTAAATAAAATAACAATAATTCATTATTTATGAGAGAGTGGGTCATTTATTGATTTCCCTTAGTGTTTTTGACCTAATTATTACATGGCCTTGCAACAGTTCAATTTGGATGTGCATGAATGTTATTTTGGGGAAAATGATAATTTATGTGGATCCTCTCCACTTCCTTGTCCCATTAATGAACCTGCAACAATAATATCCTTGTCCACACTGATAGGAGTTGCAGTTCCTTGTATTTTTCCACTAATGATTATTCCCAACCTTAGGAATGCCAAACCTTAGCATCTTCTTCAATAATTAGACCACATGGATATTTTATCTTGCATGAAGAATCAACTCAGGTCCACCATCTCCTTTATACATATTCCTTGTCCAACTTGTTCCCATATTTCATTATTCCTAATTATGGACATTTTTCTTAGCCAATAATCAACCCAAATCACCACCTAGGTGAATAAACATGAACAGATCTAGGTGACTTAAGCAATTGTGTTCCATGGACAAATTTGGGGACATTACAAGTCCTCCCCTCCCAATTTTGCTTGTTTTCAAGCAATGACATCAACTCCATAGAGAACATGAAACTAATCAAGGAATTCTTACCATCAAGATTATGCTGAACTGACATAGAATTGGAATTCAATTCCATGCTAAACTCAATAGTTCCATCGTGCTTCCACTATGCTACTATGAATGTAACCATCTCCCCGATGAGTGACTTCCCTACCTCTACAACTAAGAATGTATGTTCCACCCGGTTGAAACAATTGAGACCCAAAATGATCCCAAGGTCCCAAATGAGCCTGAGAAATTCAAGGTGTATGGTTCATCCACCATTGCACTACAAAGTGTCATCATAAGGAGCCTCATGAAGACTCCAAGTCCACCAAGCATGAAATATTGAGTCCATATCTCAAATGGTTTCCCATACAGGAAATTGGAAACATGCTTTGCATAGATAGACTCATGCACATGTTGATTGGATTTCTCTCTCAAGCCAACACCCGAACTGATGCTCCAACTGAACTCGAACCAAGCAATGTCAGGATCCCATTTCTTGTATTGTCATCCAACAATCAGCCTTGTTATCCAAGACAATCTAAAATGCCAAGGAATGCCTGGATCCCACAGTCTCAACTGCAAAAAATATAATGTCATTTTCATATAAAAGTATATATCATCTAGAAAGATACCAGGATCCCAAAACCATATTGGAAGTGAATCACCCCAACCAAGTGCATCATCTCAGTGAACCTCTCCATCAACAAACGAGACTCCTCATATGCCATGTGCATGGTAGCACCGAGTCTCACAACACTGCTGCATGTCTTAGGTGACAATCTAACATTCCAAGGAATGCCAAGATCCTACTATCTCAACTTCATCCTCCCAATCATCACCATCAACAAGAAGGATCTATCATCAAGTAGGATACCAGGATCCCACCACCATACTAGAAACTCATCGGTTCCAATGCTGAACTGAATCTCTGTGAGTATCTCCAACATAATATGGAACTCCTCATGCAAACTAGCATCATGACTCACACCATTTATATCCAACTGACGCATGTGACACTCCCATGTCCTGCCATGTATACTTAAGGCATCATGTAGAAACCATAGATTCCCATGATTCTCACAAAAGATGAATGATGTGTCAAATGACTCTTCATTGATGCAAGTAAGAAACTTACCCCCTTGTGTACTCATCTCATACATGTATCTATCCATCCAATCCATGGATGAATAAACACTACTTTTGAATGATCCAAATGGACTGCAATCATCCTCCTCTATTGCAAGATACACTCTGGTGGAATAGCTCATCCCTATGAGACGTTTCCAACACAAAGGGCTCAAGTGGACCTCCCATGCGTTTCTATGCATGATGGAGCATCAAATGATGTCAATGGATTCCTCTGATGTTGTTGGGAAGGGACTAGTGCTCTTGTCAAACCACATGGCCTGACCAACAAATCATCAACAAAAAATGTGGGAGCCTCTTGCTCGTCATGTGGAACCGACATAAATAATCACTTCACCCAAAATTCATCCCCATGTTCTCTGGCTGACATAGATGTGTGAGATGAAGGATAGTGAACCAAAATCAACTCTGAAAGGAATCTATCCATAGTTGGGAATATATCACTACTGCTACATGGTCCAAGTTAAATGCACTCAGGTACAACCTTCATAAATGATTCTTCCTCACATGGAGAAATCTCAAGATCCTCTTAATGTGAAACAAGTTCCTTGCAACCAATATCCATATCACTACTACCAAACACATGTGAAAATAGCATGTGCAAAACTTGGAGTATGAATATCCAACCATAGTGTATTAATATCATGAAATTAATCCAGAATATCTGCCATAAGCCCGTGAGAAGGGTTGGGTGACTCCCTCCTCACTATCATCCTCAACACTAGAATATTGAGTATCACTATCAACCGAATCAATCATGCCAATATCCTCTCATAATAGATGCAATCTCATGATGACACAAAGGAATACAAAAATCAGAAATTTTTCCATACCTTTGCATCATATCATCCTCCTCATGTGGTGTAGTGGTGATTGCATCTTCTTCCACCAAACCATCTAGTGCAAAACCAACTAATGAATGGATGTTTTTTGTTTCACTATGGAGCTTAGTTGTTGACTGGAAATATGATTCATATTCTTCCTTTGGATCTGATCCAAAAAATGTCTCACCACCATCAATCCCATCTTCCATCTCCTTTATAGTGATATCAAATTCACCAACAAAGAAGCTTGCAGGGTGTCCATGAGTGGATTTTCTATCCACACTCTCAACAACCTCTTGCATTGTGGCTTGGCCTTCTATATTGAAATGTTCTTCAGTCTGCTTGGTAGGTTCCTCAATGGAATGTCCATCATGCTCATTTGGTGAGCATCCTTCATTAGGAAGGGATATATGCAGTATTTCTAAAGGTTGCAATGCACTTTCCAATTGCTTGTGGCATGCATCCATAGCATCACATTCATGCTTAACATCCACATTAGCATTAGCAAAATTTATGCTATCATTTTCATCACATGAGATGGATAATTCTTCATATTAATTCAAGGAAATATTGCTGCTACGAAAATCAGATTTACCTTCATACCTTATCTTGATGTTTTCTTCTTTTTGCTCAATGCATTTACTAGAGAGACCACATGGTTCTTCCTTTGGAAGATTGCTGCTCTTCTCCTTTGATGGATTATTGGTACTTTTCTTGTTCTCCTTCAAGTGAGATGATCCATCTTAACCCTTGGTTTCCCTAGGATCAAGATTATTGGAGTCTCTATTTGAAGAAGATACAAAAGGTCTCTTCATGCTAGAAACAATGGCATCCAATGAAACTTCACATTCGATTCCCTTTTCTTCTTCTTTGCTTGAAGAAGTGGAACAACTTCTTTCTTGTATTGATAGTTTTTTGTTCTCATCATGCTCATGTTCTTTGGCTCCTTTCCATTGTTTTTTTCTTTAACTTCCTTCTCGGAAAGATAAGATTACCAGTAGTAATGCTTGATAATTTTGGAAGTACTCGGAAGAATTGACTTCCACTGATGATCGGTCAATCTCAAAAAATTTCTCATCTACAACTTGGGTCTAGAATCAATGCATGAAATAAAAATATTATTTGAAAGAAATCTCTGCACGTGACTCCTTATCCCATGCTAGATATCCCCAATGAAAGTGAAGCAACTTTTGCACCTTTTTGCTTGATGTTGATTCTCTTGCTATCTCTTCAATAACTGGTACAAGTCTCATGGCTTCAATTTTTTCTCTTCTCCGAATAATGTAACTTTAGTGTTGTATCTCATAGGTGTAGAGAACCGTGATCTGATACCATTGTAGTGTACCCAATGTAGAGAGTAGGCACACTAGCTGGGTGACAAACAAGGGAGACAAGATTCCCCCCCCAAAGGTTCTCAAACACTTAGATTTATTTCAAGTTCTTACCCAACCCAACACAAGCATATGGTGTAGGGAATCTACAGGTTTTAAAAACTCAGATAAGAGGGGTTTAGAGTCCATAATACTACGGTGGGAAAATTCTCTAGGTATGTCATGCCTGAGATGGTCCTAAGACCACGTGGTTTTAGTGCCCGAGATGTTTTTGGAAACCCAACGGCTCTTGGTGCTTAACCAGATATATATAGACATGGTAATAGTCAATATATTTAGTAGGAAACACCTCAATCAGAGCTTGGGGTTTTATTTTTCACTTTATGATCACTAGGAGAAAAAATCGGAAGCTAGGACAACTCAACTAGGTGATTTCCGATTCAACCAAAACACTTCCTAAGCCCCACTAATTTCTAATACGATGTTTGGTATGGGATCTATAATGTCCCACCTACCTACATCAAATTACAAAACTTGATTTGGTGCTCTGAAACTCAAGATATAACCCTAACAGTGAAAGCTAGTAAAACATTCAACACATTGAGCATAAGCATGAAATAGTCTAGAAGAGAAACATAGAATTTGAAGAATGTAATACACAACACTGTTATTATCTGATATTATGGTCTACATAAACATGTATATGTTGTTACAATAGTAGCATGGCTCATGTAATGGCAAGCATCAAACCATAAACTTTATTATTGCACTTCCCGACAAGATTGCTAGGTAACTAGTACATCAAAACATAGACATAAGCAATGGAAATGGAAGGACCTTCTAATAAAATCATAAATATGAATATATTCAATTATAAATGGTGAGTTCTTTCCTCCTCAATTTATATCTGAATACATAACTAGTGAAGTGGAAATGAGGGGCCCATCACCCTCTTAGTTTGCAAGGGGAGCATAACCCAAGCATAGAGATGCCTAAGCAACTCAATACAACATCAAATCATCCATAAGATCCCCTCTATTCTATTCCTTTCCTTTATTTTTAAACTTTCAGTTGCCTCCAATACTAGGCTCCAATACCATGGAACGATGAAAACCATGGGCAAGACTCGTTTGTCTACTTAGTCAATACTAGTGGAAAATACCATGGAACAACAAAAACCATGTACTAGCTAATAAATGGTTTCCAAGAAGTCTTATTTCTCAACTAATGCGCCCTTCCAACTTCTTTTCCTTATTTTAAGGAACCCCACAAAGTCAAAGATGAGGTTTTACCACTTCCTTGATTAAATGACCACATTTTTACTCCACTTCCTTAAATTGGGGGATTGAGTTTGTCCACATTTAAAATGTCCCACAAATTCCTTGGCTCCACCAATTGGTCAAACGTCTCTCATATTATTAAATAAAATAATAATAATAATTCATTATTTATGAGGGAGTGGGTCATTTATTGATTTCCCTTAGTGGTTTTGACCTAATTATTACATGGCCTTGCAACAATTCGATTTGGATGTGCATGAATGCTATTTTGGGGAAAATAATAATTTATGTGGATCATCTACACTTTCTCGTCCCATTAATGAACATGCATCAATAATATCCTTGTCCACACTAATATGAGTTTCACTTACTTGAACCTTAGCGTCTTCTTCAATAATTTGACCACATGGAGATTTTATCTTGCATGAAGAATCAACCTAGGTCCACCATCTCCTTTATGCATATTCCTTGTCCAACTTGTCCCCATGTTGCATTATTCCTAACTTCGGACATTAAGATTGGCCAATAATCAACCCAAATCATAGGTGAATAAACATGAACAAATCTAGGTGACTTAGGCAGTTGTGGTCCATGGGAAAATTTGGGGACATTACATTAGGTGTTGTAGATTATATAAGCTATCATGTATATTGGTACATAAGGTACTATATTGATTTTGATGCTTGGATCAAGGAATCTTAGACTTGATTAAATTGATTCTACATTTTAGATCAAGTTTGACGAGGTATGCATGGTAATATGAAGGTTCTATCAAGGGAGGTTGCAATGAAGGTTTATGGAGGGGAGAAGAAACAAGGAAGTGGGATTTGGAAGATTATATTCTTTACCTTGTAGATTAAATATTATTTGAACTCAATGAAAAAATATGTTTGACCAGGATTCCACCGTATAATTGTCATTCCTTATTATACAATGGCATGTCTCTAGTTTATAAATATCTATCTACATTTTAGTTTTGTGTTTCTATTCGTAATTTTGTATCACTTATGAGATAAGTTTTGAATTATATAGAGTTATAAAATTTTTATTATTGTTTCAAATGTGCTTTTATATCGCTTCAAGATAAATGAATGGAAGAACTTATGACAAATTTTCTTTTTGGTACAAGTGGTTGTGGCAGGTCAACTTTTCAGCTTTACCGGTATCTTCCTAAAATAATAATTCATCTTGCTTTTTAGATTGAAGAAAAAATTGCAATTTAAACTATTAGAAATATGGATGTTGAGAAGTGGCGTGTGTGGATGTGGTTTTATCTATGGGTAATGAGTCAATGGAGCCAGAAAATGGCGCATAGAAATTTTCAAGGTACATTTGTAGATTTCCATTAATCATTCACCTCCATGGCATGATAAATTATATATATACACAATAGACCCTTTCTTTTGAAGTGTTCATTGTTTAGTACAAGTATTCTTTAACAATCATGCCATCTAAGATGATATTACATGGTTTATAAAACTTCAAATACATGTGGGTGGTAAATGAATTTACACTGATTTTCATTTTGAAGTAAATGTGTGAGGCATTTTGTCTTGGTCCAGACCAATGGTTCCAGCCAACTGAGGAGGAAATTTATTTCATAACTAGGCTATCCAAGAGAGGGGAGGATTTTCCCCAGTTCCCTAATGTCCCACCTAGTGATGCAGTAGAGATTCAACTAGCTTACTTTCAAAGATATATCGGTGACCACGTCATCGATCCTGTTGATTTTCATGTGCGTGGTGGGTAGCTGAAGATTTATTCTTTTGGTCAAGAAGACATTAGTTGCCTCTTTATTTTTATTATGATGGTGGTGCACTCCACCGGTGATGGGAAGTGCATTAGTTCCCCTCTATTGTAATATGTTGGTTCTTTATTACAGAGACCTAGATGCATTAGGTGGCCTGACATTTTTTGGCAAGTATTTTATTTTTGCTTTGGGTAGATGCCATGCACAGATTGATGGGAGGGCCAACTTCTCTTTCTATTCAAAGTTTTTTTACTATTTTTTGAGAGGTTTCTAGCTACCCATCCATCATTGGAGTGCCTCCATCCTACGCCAATGATGAAGATGCATATGCATGTGTGGGGGAAGATGATTCCTAGGAGGGGGAAACTTGATTTCTTGGATAGGAGTACACCAAATGTGCTCAATATGCTTGCCAGTGAGGATGACCACACATTAGGCATTGTGCCATATCTATATGCAGGCTTGGACTGGAGAGTGTTCCAAGACATCTTATTCACCCAATATGCTCCATTGGATGAGAGAGGTAATATTAGAATTACGTTTAAATTAATCTACTTCCATTTTATTCTCTTTATACATTAATGAAAATGAAATACATTCTAAATTGTTATATTAAAATTTTCAATGAAATTGTCTAATTATTGTTGTCTACTATATATTTTGCATACATTAGAACATTAGATGGGGAGGGGCCTCCTACTCCCACTCAGGATGATGTGGATATGCACAAGCGTGAGGTGCTACAGATTATGCCCAGACATCCTGGCCCCCAATGTAGGTCTGATAGTAGGTATCGATAGGATGTGGAAAACAATTTATTGGAATTGTTGGCACAACATGGGGTTTATCCTATATGGGTGCATGACATTGTGCAAAATCCTGACCTCACGGAGATATGGAGGATTGTTCCTAGTAATATGAGGAACTTGATGCAACATATTATTGGTGCATACATCTGTTTATCAACTAGGAGGGATGATCATCAACCTCCTCCTCCACCTCCTCCTCCATTAACTCCAACATCTCATCCTCCTCCATCAACTCCAAAATTCTCCTATTGAGTTAATATGTGACAATCAAAGTGCAAGTCATCTTGCATATAATCCAATGTATTACTCCAAGACCAAACAAAGTGACTTTGATACTCATTAAATTCGAGATATTATTGCCAATGGTGTTATTTTTTTGTAGTATTATACCATGAAACAAAAACAAATAGATATCTTCACCAAATTCATGACAGAGGAAAATTTTGTTCATATTTGCAACTTCTTGGGAATGTGGGAAGTTGTCATCAAGGCGGAGTATTAATGTAATTCCATCTTCCTCGATTTGCGTTCTCTCTCCCTTGTCATCATTAAGCGGAAATGTTGTAATGTGTAATGATAATGTTGGAATTCTAATGATGTCTACTGAGATGTCATGATATCTAATGGTCTCATTTATTGTTGTACAATCCTAGCTAAGGAATTTAGTAGACACAATGAGTACTAACTATCAAAATAAGGAATAATATTATTTACAACTCTCTATCTGATGAAAAAGGAGTTATCCCACATGCAGCATGGAGTAATTGATCTTATTACCATTTTTTTTATATAAGATATGTGAAAAATATTTATCTTTTATGGGATGTGACCTTCCATACCTCTATCTATATAATAAACGTGAAGGAGACTCATTTGGAGATGTTGTGAACTATTGAGAAATATTGTAAACCTGTGATGTAAAGCATATATGGAGGTGCTCAAGATTGTAAGAGTGAAAGTTTCATGAATAATAAGAAGATCAAGAATTTTTCCCACTTGGGGTTTTATCATCTAAAATTGGTTCTTTGTTTTCTCTTTCCTTTCATTTCTTGAATATGTTATCGATTATTTGATGCATGTGTTGATAGGAGATTAGAATAGTAAGATTATGGTTATTGATTTACATGTAAGTAAATAATGTTGTATGTTGATGAATAATTCTCAATAATCTAACATATCTATCAACATTGTTTGATTATTCATATGTTTAGCTAGATTTTGAAGAAGTGTTGGAAATATTATTCATAATTTGTTCTATTGTTCAATTTTATTTGAGAAGGGGAAGCTTCCTTAGTCTATGCTCTGTAGTTTTCAACTTATTCACCTAGTGAATATGCAAGTTTGTTTCTTATTCACTTGATGGTCACCTAGATTCATGTCTTTGACCATTAGTATGAGAAACATTTTCTCTTTTCCCACATTTTTCTCTTACTAACATTTTCCAAGTGTTTGAATGATACTTATGAACTATGTATTTATAATTCATTCATCCAATGTCATTATGTGTAGTGTACCCAAGGTATAGAGTAGGCACACTAGCTACGTGACAAACAAGGGAGACTAGATTTCCCCCCAAGGGTTCTCAAACACTTAGAGTTATTTCAAGTTCTTACCCAACCAAACACAATGATATGGTATATATAGGGAATATACGGGTCTATAAAACACATATCAGAGGGGTTTAGAGTCCATACATACTATTGTGGACACATTCTCTGGGTATGTCACACCTGGGATGGTCTTAAGACCACATGGTTTTAGTGCCCGGGACTTATATGGAAACCCAATGGATATCGATGCATCACCGGATGTATATATACCTTTATATAGTCAATATATGCAGTAAGAAAAACTTGGGTGAGATATTATAGGGTGATTTTTCACTTTAGGATCACTAGGAGAAAAAATAGGAAACTAATATAGCTCAACTAGGTGATATCAAAATCAACCCAAACACTTCCTAAGCCCCACTAATTTCTGATATGATGATGGGGATGGGCCCTATCATGTCCCACCTACCTGCAACAACTTACAAAAATCAACTTGGTGCTTTGAAACTCAATATATAACCCAAACAGTGAAAGCTAGTAAAAAAATCAACATATTGAGCATATGCATGAAATAGTATAGAAGAGAAACATATAATTTTCATAATGTTATATAAATAATTGTTATTATATGATATTAAGTTCTGTATAAACATGTACAATCTATTACAATAGTATCATGTGTCATGGAATGCCAAGCATCAAACCATCAACTTTATTATTGCACTTCCCGTCAAAATTGCTAGGAAACTAGTACATCAAAACATAGGCATAAGCACTGGAAATGGAAGGACTTGCTAATAAAATCAGAAATATGCAATATACTCAGTGAGAAATTCTGATTTCCTTCCTCCTCAATAGCTATCTAAATACATAAGTAGTGAAGCGGAAATGAGGGCCCCATCAGCCTCTTGGTTTGGAAGCAGAGCATCACCCAATCATAGAGATGCCTAAGCAACTCAATACAATATCAAATCATCCATAAGCTCCCCTCTATTTTTTTCCTTTCCTTCCTTTTTAAATTTTCACTTTCCTCCAATATTAGGCTCCAATACCATGGAATGATGAAAACCACAGGAAAGACTAGTTTGTCCACTTAGTCAATACTAGTGGAAAATACCATGGAACACCAAAAACCATATGATAGCTAATAAATGGTTTCCAAGAAGTATTCTTGCTCCACTAATGCACCCTTAAAACGTATTTTCCTTATTTTAAGGAACCCCACAAAGTCAAATATGAGGTTTTACCACTTCCTTGATTAAATGATCACATTTTTACTCCACCTCCTTAAATTTGGGGATTGAGTTTGTACACATTTAAAATGTCCCACCAAAATCCTTCGCACCACCAATTGGTAAAAATTCTCTCATATTATTAAATAAAATAATAATAATTCATTATTTATGAGAGAGTGGGTCATTTATTGATTTCCCTTAGTGGTTTTGACCTAATTATTACATGGCCTTGCAACAATTTGATTTGGATGTGCATGAATGTTATTTTGGGGAAAATAATAATTTATGTGGATCATCTCCACTTGTCCCATTAATGAACTTGCAACAATAATATCTGTTTCCACAATGATAGGAGTTCAAGTTCCTTGGATGTTTCCACCAATGATTATTCCCAACCTTAGGAATGTAAAACCTCAACATATTCTTCAATAATTCGACCACATGGATATTTTAGCTTGCATCAAGAATCAACTTAGGTCCACCATCTCCTTTATGCATATTCCTTGTCCAACTTGTTCCCATATTTCATTATTCCTAACTTTGGACATTAGTCTTAGCCAATAATGAACCCAAATCACCACCTAGGTGAATAAACATGAACAAATCTAGGTGACTTAAGCAACTATGGTCCATGGCCAAATTTGGGAACATTACAAGTCCTCCCCTCCCAATATTGCTTGTTTTCAAGGATTGACATCAACTGCATAGAGAACATGAAACTAATCAAGGAATTCTCATCATCAATATTATGCTGAACTGACATAGCATTGGAATTCAATTCCATTCTAAAATCAATAGGTCCATCATGCTTCCACTGTGCTACTCTGAATGTAACCATCTCCCCGATTAGTGACTCCCCTACCATTGCAATATTTATTTATTCCTTACTTCTCATCCCAATTTAGGAACTAGGGACTAGATATTTTCCCTAGTGAATGCATACAAGGCTATATAGTGAATATCATCCAATCATGCATACAACACACATGAAGAAGACAAAGCAAAAAACAAATCAAGCAGAAGAATCATACAAAGCACAAAATCAATATCAGTCATTGCAAGAGTATGTGCAGCACCACAAGCAACACAAACATAGTGAATTTCACACTTCCCTTTAATAATGCGAGGTTAAATAACATCAACAAAACTACCAACATATTTGTGTCCCAATTGACCAAGGTCTGTTGCACTCCATGACACCAGCGCTCCAACATCTGAAACACCAAACTTTATTAGATCAAGCTTATGATAAAAATACAATGAAAATTAAAAGAAAGAGGTTATGGTCATCTTTTATCAACTCCTCCAAATACTACAACCAGTGATATGGAAATTCACATTAGATTTCTTAACCAGAACTTCTATATAGAACTTCACATTAGATTTCCTAATCAACCCTTCCTAGTGTAGGAAAAATCTCCAAATTCCACCACCTATAGCATGGCTTATGTTTGATTAATTTTCTATTGCTCAAGATTATCTACAACCTATGAAATGGGTATCCATGGGTGTTAATTTCAATTCAATATTCCACTTAAATATTTTTTATTATTTTTAAAACAAGATCATCCCAAGATTCAGACTAGAGATCTTTGTATAGAAAAGGATAAAAATTTGCAATGAACACCACACTTCAAAGAAAATATAGATAATTTTTAATATATATATATATATATATATAATAGATGTAGTACCCGTGACAAAAATACTATGATCTTGGCCATAAGATACGTGTGAGATGCGATATGTGTCCAAAGTAGAAACCTAAACAAAAGATAACTGTGATGGTGAGGAAAGGAAATGAATTAACACCAATTATCCTATGATATACCGTGATGGCAGCACATTGCAAATTCATGATAATTGAAAGGACATCAAAATGCACGATGTTGAAGTTTATGGGATGAATAAATACTCTAGTAGGACTCACTTCATAAATCAAAGTTTATATGCAACATTGGTTTCTTGACAATGAAGATTTGTTTGCTTTAGTTGGGAAACTCCTGGTTCTGGAGGTATGGTTGTTCACTCTTCTCAAGAAAACATTGCAGAGCTCCATACTTATCCTATAAGGCCTTGTTTGATCTTTATTTGGAGCTCTAATCAAGCTACTAGATATCCCTTGGTGTGGGGTTATTGAAAATTTTGATGTCAATGAGTGAAGCTGGCTGAATCAAGAGGCTGCAAATTTGACAATAGTCAAATCCAAGACAAGTTTCCTCCAGTAATCAAAGATGATTGCAACAAGATAGAGTGGATAGAGCGTACACCTTTTGAATATGTAGATGTATATGTTGTTTCATAAAAGGAGATAGATCAATGTTGTAAAAATCGGACTAGGACAAGGGTCAACTTGGACTTAGCTATGACTTAGACCAATTTGAATTTTATGACTCAGTTCACTAAAATATACCGAAAATATTAAATTGCTAATGAAAATAATATATTTAAAAGATCCAAATCATTAGAGACAAAATATTCAAATTCTTCTCATGTATATATCATGTAAGGGTGAATATAACAAAATGTTAGAGTGAAAAACATATGTGAAACAAAATACATAATCAACAAGGATCTAAATGGCCTCTAGAATCTAAAACATGACATGCCTAATACATATCATTGATCATAATGATCAATCATGAAAATATAACACCACTGTTGGAAATGGGATCCTCAGCATGAGCTACAGGACCATCCTTTGTCATTCCTACTTTTTAGCATATATATATTTCACAGGTGACATGTAGTCGAAGAGTAGGGTGACATTTGGCATCTTTTGATGGTTTAGTGGAATTTTTTTTCGGTTCTGTACATTTCTGTAAATGTTGTAAGTGCAACAGATGGACTAGACTAACCTTGGTTGCCACTTTCAAGAGGAGAAACCATAACATGAGACCCAATGATCAACACACTAACCCTTGTATTCTAAATTTTGGCTCTCTAATATGTCAAATATTTGCTTAACAACCCTTGGAATAACACCAACATCAGATGGAAGCTCCCCATTTGCTGCTCTTTGCAGATGCAATGGGTACAAAGGTTATACCTCCATCATCAAGTTTCTAACTAAGGTCGATATATTGCTAGATCTAAAAAGTGTGGTATTTTATAATTGATGCAGAAACAATAAAAGTACAAACTAACAAGTGCTCCTTTGAGAATGTTTTGCTAGAAAACTAGTTACAATTAGTTAGTCACAATTTCAAATAAATCTTTGTAGAATGTGCATACAAATAACTTTAAACTGGAACATAACAATATACAAATTTTATTGGCCAATGGAATGTAATCACTAGTATGAATTGTCCTAATATCCATATAGCATTTTCAATGAAATATTCCAAAGACAATGATTACATAAAAATATGGACAACTACAATATGCCATACCTGTAGAGCAAGGGATGTCGGTTTCAAAAGTTGTACAACATCACGTTGATCATTATGTTTTGTAAGTTGTATAGTGACCCAGTCAAACGGGTCTTTATGGCCATTTGTTCCAAGCTTGACACCCCCCAAGGATGAATCTATATATGGGACCTGCCATACACCATCATGTCAATATATATTATATATCTTCACATGAATATACTCATGTCCATAAGACAACGTGTTACTTTAAATAGCATACCATTTTATCAAGTTAATAACAAGAATTGGAAAAGCTCAAAAACTAGCATCCTGTTTACAAGAAGTGGTCATCTTGAACTTACCCTTACTTGCACTTTTGTTAAACCTAGATATTTATAGTTGGAATCCTCTCCAGATTCTCTATTTGGATTTAAAGACCTCGTGCAGGGTCCCTCACAACTACATCATATTACAAATATTATTAGTACCATGAAAAATGACTATAAGAGATAGAACAGATATTCCAAAACTACAAAGACTACATTATTTTCCTAACAAACTCGTGAATTAAAAAACATCACCAATTCATTTATTGCCTTAACTTGTAGAAAAAATTAGATGAAACATAACAGATGTAATAAATTTTGTTCATCCTAGTTCCATTATAAATAAGAAATGCAAAGATTACATTCTAGCATTGTAATACGACAAGTATAGTAACGTGTTCACTCAATGAATTTTCCATGAATGTACCATAACTAGAACTAAAACCCTTCCAGATCCTAGAATTACACAATTTTACATTTGGCATAAATTGGGCAAGGACCCATGCCTCATGTGAACTTCCTAATCTCTTGAATACAAGTGATTTATACTATGAGATCCCTAAACTCTCTTGTTATTGGTTCGCATCTTCTCTCTAGAATACTTATGGAAACTCCCTCTAGTGCACCCATAAATCATCTCTAATAAACTTCTTAGGTTGTAATGTTGTGCTACCCTAACATTGTTTTTCTCCATGTTTATTACAGGAAATAGGGTTTTTTGGTTGGCTCAATTTCATCCTTGCGGTTTATTACGAACCTCAACATGGTATACAAGAGAGTGTGGGAATTCCTTACTCGTTTCTCTATTGGTTTATGCCCACGAATAGGGTTTATGTCCTAGATGCAACACTAGAGTTTATTGACCTACTATTGTGTTGATTCAATGGACATTCATAAAATTCTCTTATCAATATTATCTTTTGTCATCCATAGCGACATGCCCATGGTTTATTTTTAAACATTGAATTGATTAGTGATATTCTTGTTCAAGTATGCCTATAAATAGGATTGTGGAACTTGATTTCAAAGACTTTTTTCTTACAATATCGCTATGTAAGAATTGCTTGCTTATTTGTTTATTGTTGATGCTTAATTTAATTTGATTTTACCCTTGCTCAAACTATCATAAGTATTCCATCTATCGATTGCCTTTCCTATTTGATTTTGAACCTTATCTTGCCTTAATCCATTTGCGAGTTCATTACATCATTTGTATCTCGAAGATGCATTTGTCTTGAGTCTTTGTACTTGTATCTATGCAAGGAAGGAAGGAACTAGGGTTTTGGGGGAAAAAATTGGAGGATACTTGAAGTGTTAATGTTTGAGTCCTTTTTTGAGATGGACGTAGATCCTAGGGCATGTGACAAAGAAACCCTAGAGGATAATTGGATATCTTTTCTTAGATAGCTTGTGTAAGGCATGCTTAGTGAAATAAAAAAATTGGACTTGATGGTGTTGGTGATAGCTTGTTGTAGAGCCTTTGGTGTGGCTAGAGAGCATGTTGGGTAGTCAGAGATGCAGACCACCAAAGAAGGTTGTAGGTTGATAGGATCTCTATCACTGTCATGAATATACAAGGACATTCTAACAATTGTGGGGCAAGATATAAGATGTGCAGATATCTGTAGGATCCACTATGTCTTGCAAATGAAAATGGATCTTGAACATAAATAGGTTTGTGGAACTTGATTTCAATGACTTCTATGTGACAATATCACTATGTAAGAATTGCTTTCTTATGTTTATATAGTTGGTGCTTAATTTCATTTGATTTTACTTTTTCTCAAACTTTCATAAGTAAGTAAGAAATGAATAATTCCTTACCTTTTTAGAGGCTTGGAAAGTAGGATGAGATGCTTTAGTTTCATAACAAGCCCCGATAAATTGTCAAAATTTAGATGACACGTGAGTGGGTTGTAGAAAGGCAGTACCGTAGCCATTCATTGAGTTCCACTTTGTTTTGAGAATCATTTAATATTCTCTACTGAACATGGCCAACCACGTGAAGGGTACTTGAAAAAAACATTACGTGCAAACATGCATATTTCATCATAAACAAACATTTACCATTCATTCAATAAAATCTAACATTCATTAAACCATTCATTCATTTAGTCAACATATTCATTCAATACAAGCTAACATTCATTCAGTAGGCAAAAAATCATGCATGACAATATATTATCAAAAATAATTACACAATATTTCTTCGGTCATTTCTTTCTAATTTTTTTCTCTTTACAAAATCAACAAGAAGCTCATCTTCTGGAACTTGTTGTTCAGTTCTTGATGCTTCATCAACTTGTCGTGATGTCTTCCTAGTAGAGTAATCACGACATGGATTTTGTGGCAAGGGGTCCGGATTTGTTGCAATAATTTGAAAATGTTGCATCGATATATTTTGTTATTATAATGGCAAGTATTTCATTTAAAAAGAATTACAAAGGTGTTTTTTTACCTGTTGTGGCCACATCATGTTCTTCATTATCATGTCCAGGCTCAACTTGTATAGTGTGACCCTCTACATGCTCTGCAATTGAAACATGGAGAAGTACAATTAATGTTCACCATTTGCAATGCTATATATAAAATTATAGCATATGAATAAATTCATTACTAGGATTTGAAGCATGATATTCGATTGGTTGTTGTCCATCCTCGACATTAAGGGGATTATTGCATTTCTGCTCAAAATAGAGTCAATATTTTATGTCAATTATTTATAATGAATAGATTGCACAAGTAATAAATATTCATTAAACTATATATATTTTATATACCTGTGCACTAGATAGATCACGAGAAGACTTTGTTTTCCTAGACAAGCTTTTTCGGCGTTCAACAAAAGATCCAAATCCATGCTAGAAGCCAAGCTTCAAGTATTCCTTAGTGGGCACTTCTTTGAATTGGTTGGCCTGCATATTTGCATAACGTCATTAATTTACATTTTGAGATGCAATAAAACGAAATAATTTGCAATTTATTATTTGGATGCATTATTGGTTTTTCGATACTTACAATTCGTGCTGCCAAATTCAAATAACCACCAGGCCCAATCTTATGTTGACCAATTTTTTCTAGTCTTTTCTTTGTGGCCTTTGATGTGTCTAACAACCTATGTAAGTGTTGAAATACGTTAGATGTTCCAAATTCGATATAAAAATTAATAATAATAAGGTTTCGAATTACATTGTGGAAAGTATTGCATACCTCCCTGTGCCTGGTGGTAGCTTTCCTTCTTTTCTCAGATCCATCTCCTTTCCATCTTCCACTAGGAATCTCTTGTTGGAATCATCGGAGGGAGCTCATACCTAGGTTTCCTTTCTAGGTGAACCCTATATTGGTCTTGGACAATCTTCATATGTTGTCCAACCTTCTTTAGGACAGCGACTCAATCGAAGGTCTTGTTGCCAAACAGGCCAACCAACCAATTAGTGAGCTCATCTTTTAAATTTTTCATTTGTTTAGCCCACCTTGTGCAGATGGTGGGCCCGAATATATCCAAGGAAAAATAATTTATATGTTTATAAAAAAATAATTTCATACAAAACGATCATGCCATTATTAGTTGAAAAACAATGTTTTATCGGTATATTACAATCAAATTATAAACACTAACTTGAACAATGTATAATTACCTGGGATATTCTCTATATTTATTGGAATGAGATCTTTGTCCACCAAAAATGATGTCTGTATTGTACCTGTGCTAGTGACACGGGAAGATCCAGGAAATGTTGCTTCAACAATATCAATACTAGCAGGCTCTGCATCTACCCCTTCTTCTGCACGATCTGGTGTGTGTCGGTCACTAGCGGGTGCACTCCCTGCTTGCCTAGGGGGTGTCGTGGAACGTGCTTCCTACTGTTCAGTCGACAACAATGGCGCATGATTTGATGTGCGTGGAGTCATTTTCTCATGTGACGACAGATCTCCACGAGCATCACTGGGGCCAACACCGCCTTGACCAATAGTGTGTGGTCGCAGAAAATCCTATAAATACAAACCATATTTTATAAGTTCATTATCATATAAAAGTAAAAATTATAAATTTCTAAATGAATTTATATTATGATTGAAGATTCCGCAACTTACTTGCAAGGCATGAGATCTCTTTACCAAAACATCAACCTTGGGTTTAATCTCATCTGTCTCCGGGACAATGAATAGCAGACAAAGGATATACTCATTAATTTTTTTCAAGGTCTTCTCTATCATATTAACCGGGTCTAGACAAGAACCAATGTCAGCATTGCGCATCAACTCATACACATCAAAATCTATTGATTGTTGTGATGCTGGTTCATACATTGAATCTTTGGTCTACAAGAAAAATATATAAAACATTATTGGCGTGAAAGCAATAGACTGAGGAAAAAAGTATATTAACAAAACATATCTATCATGATAGATTCCTAAAATTAAAAATAGGTTTACCTAATGCCTCGATGACGGTGTCGTCTGATCCACAGCTGGGGACTTGCCCCGATCACCCCCCTGCAAAGAAGAAGTAGAAAACATTATCATAATGAAACCAATATACACAAAAAAAATACATAGAAAAAAACATTATGCTACATATTATATTGGTACAATTCCAATGAATTATACCTTCTTCCTCAAGGATCGTCTACTCATCGGATCAATGGTTATAGGTGACTTGCCTCGATCTCCTAATAGGGAGGTGCCCCTTACAGAACCCTGCATCAAAAACATAGAAAAAATTATCTAAATGAAAACAAAATACTCACTGAAACAATATAATAACAAACAATTTTGACGTATTTAAATTGTACAATTACAATCAGGTTTACCTATTGCCCCGAGGTTGTTTTCATTTGATCAATAGCTGGGTGGATTCCCCGATAAACACTCTGCATCAAATATAGATAACATTATATAAACCAAATGAATATACTCATGAAAAAACACAACAACAAAAACGTTTTGTACATATTAAATTTGTACAATGGCATCGATGTATACCTACTGCCTCGAGGCAGGTCTGGTATCATCTACTGCTAGGGAGATGCCCCTTAGAGAACCCTGCATCAAAAACATAGAAAAAATTACTTCAATGAAACCAAAATACTCACTGAAACAATATAATAACAAAACATTTTGACATATTTAAATTGTACAATTACAATCAGGTTTACGTGTTGCCCCGAGGCTGTTGTCATCTGATCAATAGTCAGGTGGCTTTCCCGATCAACACTCTGCATCAAATATAGATAACATTATATAAACCAAACAAATATACTCATGAAAAAACACAATAATTTTTTTTTTTGTACATATTAAATTTGTACAATGGCATCGATGTATACCTGCTTCCTCGAGGCAGGTCTGGTATAATCTACTGCTAGGGAGGTTCCCCTTACAGAACCCTGCATCAAAACATCGAAAAAATTACCTAAACAAAACCAAAATACTCACTGAAACAATATAATAGCAAAACATTTTGATGTATTTAAATTGTACAATTACAATCATGTTTACTTGTTTCCCCGAGGATGCTGTCGTCTGATCAACAGTCGGGTGGCTTCCCTGATCAACAGTCTGCATCAAATATAGATAACATTATATAAACCAAATGAATATACTAATGAAAAAACACAACAAAAAAAAACTATTTTTTCATATTATATTTTTACTATTACAAAGATGTATACATGCTGCCTCAAGGAAGTTGTACTCCTCTGACCGATTATGGGGAGATGCCCCGATCACTACCATGCGAAGTAAATATAAAAAATTTAAACAAAATTATAACAATAAACTAACGAAAAATCCTTAAGATGTTAAATTCACTAATAAAAGTTTGGGGAAATTGTTAGATGTACCACTCCCATAGTAACAGTGTTGGTATCTACTCGATTCAAATTGTAATTAATAAGCAACTCTTCCCCTGCAGCTATTGATTTAATGGCACATACAAAAACACAGTTTCCTTCATGCCCCTCAAATTCATAATTGGGTTGCTTAATTGTAGACCCTGGTTGTGTCCTGTTTATAAACCTCGCAATATTCCCTATGGCCTTTGGCCTTCCGTTGATGTACAATGTTGCTCCTTTATTTTGATCTTTGTCTTTCAGTTGTAAATAATTTGCTGACAATCCATATCTATGCATACTTCATGTATATTGGACCAGGCGCATCCAATATTTGTAGTTGTAACAGGGTCCAACATACTCCATCAATTATGTACATCAGTTGTAACCGACCTTTATGCCATCCATGCAAAACAACCCCAAACCATGTAATGACGATGGTGCAATTCGATATATCCTGTCATTCACACAAAAATCTATGTTCAGTTGAGGAATATCCTTGGGTACCCATTGTTTCACTAGATGTTTGTACCTCAAGGGCACCTCAATGTCTCTTATTGTCTCATCATCATAGGAACATGACCCCCCTTCAGCGAGAAAAAATTCCATGCTTTTATGGAATTTTCTTCTGATATTTTGACATCTAGTTGATATAAATCTTGTAGACCTACTGGATGTTTCACTTTCCTATAGCCTTCCAAAACTCCGCTCACTCGAGGAAGACAGGTCTGACAAATACCTATTTGGTTCTACCTGCACCACGGGAAAAAAGTTCAAATAGGACCTTGTTGGGTATGCATAGTTCATATTACAAAATTACAAGGCATTAAGGCATGCATTTTCCACTGTCATCATACGTAGTTAGCATGCCTCCACCAAATGTAAACTCCTTTCTTTTATTAAATCTAATAAACAAGTACTACTGGAACTAAATAGAACAATAGTAACAAACACTAGTACATTTGGGCATATTTTTCCACGAAATATTTTCACGTTTCGAACATTCATGGAAAAATACAATGAAATTTAAGATGTCTTTTCATTTTTTTTTATCATGGCGGAAAAACCGTGGCAATATTGACGTTTTTTACGTTTCGACGAGCTTACGTCTCTATATCGGCGACCTATTGCTATCTTTGCACACCCGCCAAACCAATGCCAGTTTCCAAGTACGACTCTTGGATTTGTACGCGCGGTTCAACTCATGCATTTTCGTTTATATAGAGACGATCGTCGATTAGTAAATACATACTTTAAGGCAATTTTCGACACATTTGCTAGTATAGTTGTGACAAGGTTCCCGGTGATTGATTGAGCCCGGATTTTCAACTTGCAACAAATTTCGTGGTGATTGTTTGAGCTCGGATATTCTACATTGCTCCGATTTTGAACTTGCAAGGTTAGTATTTTTATATTTTTTTGTCTATATGTTAAGAAAAAAAAATTCAGGATTTTTTGCATGTTTGAACGAAATTCAATTTTTTTGTTTTTTGTTTTTAATTTAGCATTGCTACATATATTTCGTGTGATTAATTAGTTATACTTACATGTTTTTATAGGATTTGCATACGTTGATTATATATGAATTACTAATTAAACCTCTTATTTTTTCTATAGTTCTATTAAACCTGAAATCAAAATTGAAAACCACCTCAGTAGTATCCAAGAACTTCTAGTTATGCTTGTGATTGCCTTGGATTATTCTTCATCACTTGAACTTTGAGCTTCAACTGCGTCACATGGTTCTGTCGCCCTTGTTCTTTGTTTTCTCTTGTATGTTTGTCCGATAATATAAGCCATACAATCAAATACCAACAACAAGTGTTTCCTAAATACATTCTTTATCAACCATATCCAAAACTAGAGAGAGTACTCATACTCAACAATCATCTGGTAAATTCATAAAAGGTAAGCATGCATCAAGGACAACTTTCATTTGGACCATTTGGGCCACCTAGTTTTCCAATGCCCAAACTATCAAGGTCTCCTTGTGAGTAAATCAAAGGCCATTGCACAACACTTGTTGGCATCAATGAAAACTTCAGTCTTCATGTTTTTCTTTATAGAATTTGATATATAATATATTGTATTTAGAAATATACTTGTATCTAATGTATTTTACAATTTACTGTTTTGTATGGTGTAGGTAAGAAAATTACTTGTCACTATGAATGAAAATGCAAGGAAGCTTGCTCAGTTTAGAGTGGCATTAGAGGCGAGGGGAGATGGAAAATGTTATTGCCCTTGCTTTGATTGCAGCGGCTTGCAAAGAAGAAGAATTTTAATAACAACAGCTGAAAGGCATTATAGGGAGAAGGGGCACGCCGAAGGGGGTTATGAATATCATCCCTTGGTAAGAGGTTATTCAATTTTTAATGTATTCTCTATAATAGTCATCCTGTCATGAATTTCAGTAAAATGTCTTATTGTTTTATTATATGTTCCATACACACTAATTTTACTATGTTGTTCGTAAATATATAGACAATGCCCCCAAAATGTTGCCCTCCAGAGACTTATTTGCCAAGTACTAGCATAAATACTCATTTACAGGGTGACAAACATCTAGATCGTAATATTGAAACTGATCAAGTTCTTAATGATGATATGGATGGAGATAACGTTAGTGATACAATTCAGGAAGATGAGATACATAGATTGATCCAAGACACATTTGCTGCAATGGATGAGGACAACCAGGATGATAGTCATGATGTTGATCCTCTACTCGAGAAGTCACATCAACCTCTTTATGAAGGCTCAAAAACAAATCTTCTATCTGCTATATTGTTGTTGGTGAACTTGAAGGTTTTGAATGATTTATCAAACACCCGTCTCACACAGATACTAAGGTATGTAATTTGTTAATTATTTATGTCTGCATGTTCACATGTACATAAAGGGTTGGATTTTTTCCTATATTGCTATTTTTATCTAATTTGTAAAGTATGGATGCGATATTGATGATTTATATTGTTTACATTGACTTATTCTTTTGAATTTTGTAGATTGTTAGGTGAATTTCTATTACCAATGTCAAATATTTTACCACGCAAATATCAGGAAATATATGTAATTATGAAACAATTTGGAATGGAGCATAAAGCTATTGATGCATGTCCTAATGATCATATCATATACTATGGACAATATGCATTAGAAAATGAATGCCCACAATGTCAAACAAGTAGGTATCGAACCGATAAAGTGACAAAAAAGGTGCCTCACAAAGTTCTTCGTTATATTCCGATAATCCACATTTACAGCGGTTGTTCAAGGGTCAAAGTATAGCACAGTTTATGGATTTCCATGCAAAGAACATAAGTGGAGATGATGTTCTTCGAATTCCTGCAGATGGTTCTGCATTGAGGTACATCGAAGAAAAGTGGCCAATTTTCAAAGAAGAACCTCGTAATGTTAAACTTTTGTTGGTAGCTGATGGTGTCAATCCATTTGGTGAGCTTTGTTCTACCTACTCAGTGTGGCCTATTTTTTTATAAACAATAACCTTCCTCCTTGGATGTCGATCAAGAAAGAGCACACAATGTTGGCAATGATTGTTCTGGGTATTTAATTAATTTGTATTTTTTTACTTGAAAGTTTGATCACTAAATATTTCATTTCTTTGTTTCATGCATGATAATTATGTCTTTTATATATAACGACATATAGCTAAATATAATTAATCGTGTATGTTGGACCAATTAGGTAAGTACTAGGTTAAAGATATGAATGTATATATTGAGCCTCTTATCAATGAGTTGTTGAAGTTACGGCTGGTGTTACTATGTATGACATCTCTAGACCAATAGGGAAAAACCGATTTCAATTCCACGGAATACTTGCATTTACAATTCATAATGCTCCCGAGTTAACACATTTTTGTGGTATATTGTTACTTCTTTTGTTCTTTAATATTATATATATCTATTGACAATATCATTCATTATTTTAAATGGTAATTCTAATTCACTACACTAATTCATATATCTTGTAGGTCTTCAAACAAAGGGTAAATTTGCATGTCCATTTTGAGGTCCCAGGATAAAATCTCGTCGTTCAAGGAGTTTAGTAAAGGAAGTGTTTGATGAGTATAGGCACTTTCTGCCTAAGAACCATAGTTATCGAACTACAGACAAAGCAAAATTCAATGGTAAAGAAGAGAATGGAAAAAAACCACGAAGAATGACACCTCACCTATGGAAGTTGGAATATAGTAGAAATCGTCAAGGTATGCCAAATTATTCATGTATTGTTGGAATATTGGTCAATACTTAGCCAAATTTCTGAATATGCAAAACAATATTTTTCCTACTTTGGGAGATTGATTTCTTGCACATTTGACCATCATAAGGAAAAATGAAAGCATGGGTGGATAACCACTTCAACAAGGAATAGATCTATGTCACTCTATAAATTTTATTAGCACAAGGACACCTCCTTGCCGTCATTTCCAAATGGCCTTTTAATACTGCTAATTCAACACTTAGACAAAAATTGTCAAACGCTAGGGTAGCATGGGATTTTTTTTTTCACCAATTTTGAAGTGTGAGACACCCAATGGATAGAGGCCAACAAGGTGAATTAATCTAAACCAATTTCACCTCTTGAAGTCTCTTTCTCTCTCCTCGGCGGGCATGTTACTGGAGTAGTGCAAATCAAGTTGGGAGGCACTTTTGGTAGATTTATATCTTCCTCCTCAGAGACTCTCTGGACAATATGAGACCATGGTTGGATGCACCAAACAACATTCTAGAGATCCATACTCTCAAAATGATTTAATACATCAAACTTATGGCATGGCGGGCATTTTACTGAGGTCACTTAGGCATTTTTAGTGATTTTACACAGACAATTTTGCACTTTCCTAGACTTGGTGTGATCTGCCTGAAACCCTGTTTTGGAAGATCCATAACTTCTTGCTCAGACACTTTTAATTCAATATGAGAACATGGTCGGGTAGAAAAAAAAAAACCTACAAGTTGACCATATGGTGCGTGCATTTTCTTCAACCCACAAACTATGGTGAGCATTTCCCTTATGCTACTTAGGCAGTTTTGCTACTTTGGTGTAAAAGCAACCTGAAACCCTGTTTTGGCAGGCTGTTATTTTTGTCATCAAACAGCTTCTGTGAAAACTAAGTCCATGGTTGGATAGCCTCTTTGACAAGCTAGAGCATGATAGTTCCAAATAATTTTTATCATTCTCCCATGAGGTATGGAGGGCATTTTCCTAGGGCCACCTGGCCACCTGGACCAGTTTTCCAACACTTAGCCATTTCCAACAATTTCTCCAAGGTTTATCCTGAAACCCTATTTTGGCAGACTTATAAATTTCTCCTCATAAATGATTAAGGAAAACCGAGACCATGGCTAGATAGCCACTTCAACAAGCTATATCCTGCTATGCTGGTGCGGGAATTTTATTTAAACCATGAATTATGGCGGGCATTCTCTTAGAGTAGTTTTGACTACTTTTTCATACTTAATCAATTTTCAAAGTTTCACAAACTTGCCATATTTTTCCAGAACGATGTCAGATTACAACACTGACTTCCTGATAGCACGAGAACACCATCATGTGTCTTTCCAGCCTCATCATACATGCCACATAATCATACTTGCCATGTCATTACTTCCTTTGTCATTCCTTTGTCTTTCACTAAGTTTACCCTGCCATCATGTCTTTGGTTATCCTTTTGTCATTCACTGAACTCCTTTGACATCAATGACAATTACATTCAACATGTATCATATATTATATAAATCTTTGTTTTTTTTTTGTCAATTATGTTCAGCGCGGTATGTAGCTATATTGATTAATTAGTGTTAATTTGATTTTGTTGATGTTTCATGAATGTCGTTAAGGCACGAATGGGCTTCCACGAGGAATGAAAAGTTACCCGATGCAATTCAGTAGGTTTCCATACTACGAGCACCTACAAATAGTTCATTTGTTTGATACAATGCATACCGGGAAGAACATAACAGAAATGTTATGGCGAATATTAGATGGAAGGACTGACAAAGAAATAATTGGAAAATTTGTAGTGACATCCAAGAAGCTAATCACGCATTGCAAAGTGTGATAATTAATTCTAATGGTGATGGCCGTCAATGGAATATTAGTCTTCCTTGGTTCTTGACAGAGCAACAGAGCAATATTGTAAAAGAGATCATCAGAAAAATTAGGTTTCCGACAGGGTTTTCGTCTAACATAAAGAATGTATTAACGAAAAAAGGTGATTTTGTTGGGGTTAAAACACATGACTGACATACATTCATTAAGGTAATTATGAGTTTATAATACATTTCCTTATTTATATGCACTATTTTATTAATTTTATTTTCTTATTTGGAAATAAATACTAATTATGTGTTTTTTGATACAGTATGTTCTACCTTTGTCTCTCCCATACGACTTTGACAATAACATAAAACAAATTATTTATTTTCTTGGAAAATACATGAGGTAAGTAATGTTTTATATGGAAAATGTACTTGGTCTATGATTTGTGGCGAAAATTATTGACATATTATGTTTTTCCCGCAAATTTCATATATGGCTTGATATTATTTTATTGCATCATTTGTAGGTGGCTTTCACAAAAGAAATCCATAAAGAAGATATAAGGTATTGGAAGAGAGAAATTCCCCGACTAATGTGTGAAATGCAACAGTATCTACCTCCAACATTTTTCAATGCACAAGAACACTACCTCATACACCAAGTTGAGGAGATTGAATTATGTGGACCAGTACACACAAGGTCGATGTGGATGGTGGAGAGGCAGTTGAAATCATTGAAGGACTTTGTTAGAAGAAGAGAACGTCCCGAGGGTTCTATGGTTGAGGGATATATGGTATATCAATGCATGGTGTATATTAGTGAATATCTACCTAAATTAGTAGAAAATATGAATGTGCCTCGCATTTGGCATCTCGATTCCATCAACAAATTCGAAGGGGAGGTCCTATTGGGGAAAGGTACAATGAGGACCATGAAAGGTAATTATTAGATTTTGTGGAATTAATATATTACACATGTAGTTTTCCAATTTTATTTATCATACTGGTTTTTTATTTTTTTATTAATCCTGCATATTCAACTATATTAAACTATGCCTTTAATGATATCTAATTAAGGATATTGAATTGTTATTTTTTCATATAGTTGCTCGAGTGTGGGATGCTTTACATTTATACATTGCAAACAACCTTGATTGGATAGCACATTGGATAGAAGATTGTGAAGAACACTTCGGTAGGTTATCATGGGAAGGGGTCAGTAAGATGATTAAAATAGCTCATCGTCATCGACATCAATTTCCTGATCTTACGTCACAAAAGGAAGTTGATTTAGCCTATGGTTTAAAAGATAAAAAAGCAAGTAAATTGTTTACCCACATTTTTCTGGCTACTTGCCATTTTTTCAATGTATTTGCTTTGTTTAATTTTTCAAATATATTTTGTAAGTCCTATATGACGTTTATTAATTCACAATGTATTTTTTACTTGTTGTCAATGTTGCAGTTGAAACATCACAAGGCTATGTGGTGTAATGGTCGTAAATTTCATATCAAAATGTTGGATGATAAGATAAAAACCTTGGATTGTGCAATAACTACAGTGTTTAAGGTCACCAATGTTTCCTCCAGAAGTGACAGACATCCAGAAGAAACTGAGAATAGGTACTATGGTCTTTTGGAGGACATAATTGAGTGTGATTTTAATTCCTTTAAAATGGTTTTGTTTGAGGTGAAGTGGTACAGGATATGGATGCATGAACGTAATCCTGAAAGAACTGTTAATGAGCATGCTAATGGATTTACCATGGTTAATACAAGGGAATTTGAACCGGGTACAGAGCCTTATGTTCTTCCAAGTCAATGCGAGCAAGTCATTTACTCAGAGTTACCAGGTAAAGCAGGTTGGTCATACGTTGTTAGATACGATCCAATAGGAAGACTAGTAAAGTATAATCATGTAGATGATGAAGATAATCGCGAAGAAGAAGATGATGATGATGATGATTCAGATTAGGAGCAGGTGGCTGCAATCGATGTGTTAGATGAAGAAGTTGAAGAGTTTGATCATCCAAATGTAGCAGACGATGATCGCATTGACGATGTCGATGACTATATTAGAGAAGATGACGTTGATGATGATGTTGATGTGAATGAGAATTTCATCAATATCTATTCTGAACTAGAACCTGATTCAAATGTTGAGTTGGATGAAGAAGACGATGAATGATATTTAATTGTTGAAAAGTAGAGGCATGTGTTTATATCTTTTATATCATGATGATCTTTATATGTTTTTATTATAATAGAGTATGTTGCATGTTCTTTAATATTTCAAATTGGGTATGGGTAAATTGAGAGTGATGTGAGGGGGGGGAACATAATTAGAGCTTCCACCTTCACGTGGTTGCCCCTATTTAGTAGAGAATGAACTATTCTCGAAACCAAGAGAAGCTCAAAATTGGGGTGTATACCATATATAGCTGAAAGTTGACATGGTTTCGAAGGACATGTTGGAATATTGGTCAATACTGAGAGGGGGGGTGAATCAGTATTGTTATCTTTTTAACAATTTAAACCACTTTTTGATATTAATTAACACACATAATCAACAAGATAAATTCAATCTCATATAAGTCCTGCGGGCATGTGAGTCTATAAGCATGGCCCGCGGGCATATCCTGCGGGAATTTCGAAGTGCCTGTGGGAATATCTTTAAGCCCCACGGGCATAAGCCCTTCCTTTGTGGGAATACACCTCTTCCTATGGGCATAGATCTTCAATCCCTTCCTTGCGGGCATAGAACCCTCCATTGCTTACTTGCGGGCATAAGTGTTCAATCCCTTCCTTGTGGGCATGATATTTAGCCCTTGCGGGCATATGCTTCTTCCTGCGTACATTCCTAAGCCCCTACGGGCATTTCTAAGCCTCTGCGGGCTTTAATCTTAGCCCCTGTGGGCATCCTTAAGCCTTTGTGGTCATCCTTAAGCCTTTGTGGTCATTTCTTTAGCCCCTGCAGGCATAATTAATCCCCTGTGGGCATTGTTTAGCTCTTGTGGGCATAATAAATCTCTTGGGAGATTTTTATTCCTTAATCCCCTTGTGGGAATTCCATAAGCACTTGTGGGCTTTTTACAAGCCCTTGCGGGAATTTTACAAGCCCTCGCGGGCATATCATAAGGTGTTATTAAGCCTTATTTTTCACCTATTTTGGTAGGCCAAAATATCGCATGTGAGAGCACCAAATAGGAATCTGAATCCATGGTTGGATAGCTAGTTCATGAAGGAATAAGACCATGCTAATTGATGAATTTTATCCACAAAAAGACACCTCCTTGCGAGCATTTCCAAATGCATTACCAACCTACATTTGAAAAAGAAAACAACCTTTTTCTCATTTTGGAAGGCTTCTATTTCGCATGTTTGAACTCTAGAGGAGAATCTGAACCCATGACTAGATGAACCATTCATCAAAGGACAAGACCATGCCAACTGATGAATTTTCTCATCACAAGGACACTTCCTTGCGGGCATTTCCAAATGGCCCCTTAGCCTTGTGATTTCAACACTTAGCCAAATTTCTGAATATGCAAAACAATATTTTTCCTACTTTGGGAGATTGTTTTCTTGCACATGTGACCATCATAAGGAAAAATGAAAGCATGGGTGGATAACCACTTCAACAAGGAACAGATATATGCCACTGTATGAATTTTATTAGCACAAGACACCTCCTTGCGGTCATTTCCAAATGGTTTTTTAATACTGCTAATTCAACACTTAGACAAAAATTGTCAAACGCTAGGGTAGCATGAGATTTTGTTTTTCACCAATTTTGAAGTGTGAGACACCCAATGGATAGAGGCCAACAAGGTGACTTCATATAAACCAATTTCACTTCTTGAAGCCTCTTTCTCTCTCCTCGGTATGCATGTTACTGGAGTAGTGCAAATCAAGCTGGGAGGCACTTTTGGCAGATTAATATCTTCCTCCTCAGAGACCCTTAGGACAATCTGAGACCATGGTTGCATGCAATAAACAACATTCTAGAGATGCATACTCTCAAAATGATTTAAGACATCACTTTCAAGACATGGTGGGCATTTTACTGAGGTCACTTAGGCAGTTTTAGTGATTTTACACTTAGACAATTTTGCACTTTCCTAGACTTGGTCTAATCTGCCTAAAACCCTGTTTTGGGAAATCCATAACTTCTTGCTCGGACAATGTTAATTCAATACAAGAACATGTTCAGGTAGAAAAAACAACAACCTACAAGTTGACCATATAGTTCGGGCATTTTCTTCAATCCACAAACTATGGTGGGCATTTCCCTTAGGCCACTTAGGCAGTTTTGCTACTTTGGTGTAAAAGCAACCTGAAACCCTGTTTTGGCAGGCTGTTATTTTTGTCATCAAACAACTTCTCTGAAAAATAAGTCCATGGTTGGATAGCCTTTTTGACAAGCTAGAGCATGATATTTCCAGATAATTTTTATCATTCTCCCATGAGGTACGGGGGGCATTTTCCCAAGGCCACCTAGACCGGTTTTCCAACACTTAGCCATTTCCAAGAATTTCTCCAAGGTTTATCCTGAAACCCTATTTTGGTAGACTTATAAATTTCTCCTCATAAATTTTTAAGGAAATATGAGACCATGGATAGATAGCCACTTCAACAAGCTATAGCCTAGTATGCTGGTGCGGGGATTTGTCTCAAACCATGAATTATGGTGGGCATTCTCTTAGAGAATTTTTGACTACTTTTTCCATAGTCAATTTCCAAAGTTTCACAAACTTGCCATACTTTTCCAAAATGATGTCAACTTGTAACACTGACTTCATGATAGCACCAGAACACGATCATGTGTCTTTCCAACTTCATCACACATTGCATGTCATCATACATGCCATGTCATTACTTCCTTCAATGCCTCTCTTTGTTGACAATGCTTATGCAATTCAATTGGCCAAGAATCCCAAATTCCATGATCGAACCAAACACATCAACACTAAATATCACTTGATTCGACATCATGTTGAGTCCAACAACATTCATTTGACACATTGTTCTACTTCAGATCAAATTGTAGATATACTTACTAAAGCATTGGATCATGAAAAATTTGAAAAATTTAGAATGCAGCTTGGCATGTCAGATGTCCCTTTAGTTTAAGGGGGTAATGTTGACTAATCTTTCGGGGTTAGTTATTTTATTTATAGTTAGTTAAAAAATTTATTTAGTTAATAAGTTACAGAGACATAACTACCTATTCTTGGTTATGTATGTATATAAATACTTTTGATGTTTATCAATAAAATGTATTACATTGTAGAGTTTTATTTCTCACAATATGTTTCAGTTGAATACCTCTGAGCTAAAGAAAAAGATGGAAACACTACAACAAATTGGCATTTAGGGGCAGTTGTCTTCCACCCCCAAAAGTGACTTTTGGGGGCGATTTTGGCTTTGGAGGCGGTATTTCCAAAAGCGCCCCTAATATCACTGACGCTAAAAGTTTTGACTTTTAGGGGCGGTTCTGGAAGAGATCAAAACCGCCCTCAAAAGTGACTTTTGGAGGCGGTTCTAAACCACCCCCGAAAAGTGACCTTTGGGGGGCAGTTCTAAACCCCCCCCAAAAGTGACTTTTGGCAGCGGTTCTAAAGCCCCTCCAAAAGTCACTTTTGGGGGGCGGTTCTAAACCCCCCCCCCCAAAAGTTTCTTTTGGACTTTTGGGGGTGGTTCGATACCCCCCCCGAAAAGTTTCTTTTGGACTTTTGGGGGTGGTTCGATACCCCCCCCAAAAGTCATTTTTTTGACTTTAAGGGGCGACTGCCATCTGCCTCCAAAAGTCACTTTTGGGGGTGGTTTTGGCTTTGGCGGCGGTCGTTACAAAACCTCCCCCAATAGCATCGACGCTAAAAGTTTGGACTTTTAGGGGCGATTTTGGAAGAAATCAAAACCGCCCCTAAAAGTGACTTTCGGGGGCGGTTCTAAACTCCCCCTAAAACTTCATGTTACAAACCTTTGGGGGCGGTTCTAAACCCCCCCTAAAACTTCATCTTACAAACCTTTAGGGGTCATTCTAAACCCCCCTCGTAAGTGCCTATGGGGGCTGTTCTAAACCCCCCTCGTAGGTGCCTATGGGGGCGGTTTGAAACCCCCCATATAGCCATAATAAATCATAATAAAATATATTTGATTAAAAATACCAATATTGCAATATCAATAGGGCACGGAAGAATCGAACCACCAACCTCCTGCTTGTAAGGCAGGCGCTCTTCCATTGAGCTAGAACCCTTTAAGAATTGGGGAGATGAACAATATGAACACCCAAATTGCATCATTTGTAATTCTAAGAAAAGACAATAAGATCCAAAGACAACCATGCTTAAAATCCAATTTATTTTTCAAAACACACTAATAAGCACAAAAATCTACCATAATAAGGCAACAGAGTATCCAAAACAATTATACAATCTATTAAAGTGGTCTGCAAAAGGGTCTTAGAGAACAAAATAATTTCCCTACACTTTTAAGTCATTTTAGGACAACTTTCATTGTTAGTGAGTGGAAGAATTTTTTGGTTCAACAAAGTAGCAGATATGGCTTCAAGAAGTGCTCAGCGTAGAAAGGCCATCCTTGGGTGCAACCCACCCTAAGGGTTAACCAAAGTGATCTAAATGAGTTTCCTGAAAATGCCATGCCTAATGATCTTATTCAACTTATGTTTGGTAGGTAGAAGATGGCCAAGTGCATCCAAGAAATATCTAATGGAGGGAGACAACACATCTGATTGCCCACAAACTCTAAAAGATAAAAAAAAAAAACCTTGAAAACCAACCCCTAGCCTGCCTTGGAGGACTAGATAGAGCAATAGTCTCTAGAGAACAATAGGCCAACTATGGGTATCACTCCCGCCCATTCACTGAGTTAGTAAATCTCTGGACATGATGTAGAAAAGACACCAATCTAAACATTATCTCAAATTGAGCAATTTTGTCTAAATTTTGGAATTCTATGTATATTCTAGCTTCTTAAATTTTCCACAACCCCTTTTAATACAAATTGTGCTAATTTATGCCCCAAAAAGAAAAAAATGTTGTCATTTCTACTCTTCATGATAGTTACCCATAAAACTTGTAGAGTTAAATATAAGAAAGAATGAAAAATAGAACTTTCATATCTATAACCAGCATACTATGTAGCAATTGTCTTGTTTCTTGTAAAAGAAATTAAATAAATAACAAACTCACCAAGATATGAATTTTGACCTGCAACATAGTCTCGGTTCCCTAGGAGTGGATTAGATGAAAGAGTATTCACCCAATATTTGTTCCACAAGAGGTCCAAAAGGTGAGAATCAAGGGATGACTTGAAGTATGTAATATCAGGAGCACAATTCTGCAAGAAATCAACTAATGTGTAATTAGTGCAATCTATTAATAGCCAATAATGACAATATACCTTAAAGACAACCTAAACTTACTAGACAATAAGCCAGTTTCTCTGTATATTCCTTTGGCAAAAGGGCCTAAGAAAGAAGAAGATCTATTGACAACATACATGCTTTCAGTGTACACCAAAATCCTCAAATTTATTGAAAGGGATTGTTTCATAATCAGAGGTAGGATCATCCTTTACCTTGCCGGCTGCGTTACCTTCCTTAGCACCTAGTCCAAGGTCAACTACTAGGGCTTCCCTAAAGTGGCAGCCCACGCTACAGTATTTGCGGTAAAATTGCAAGCCGTTATCTTTCCTTGGCAAGCCTTCTCTTGCCTACACAATCAAATAAATTGTTGGTTAGAAGTTAATCACTGCTGGTCTGATTTGCAACATAAAAGAAGACTGATAACAATTTCATTTACACTTTATAATGCTTGTTTGTATGATAACACTGCTTGAACTCTGAAATCTTGTGGAAACGACGTTGGTGATTATCTAAACATCGTTTTCAATCCTGGTTTATAAACAACTGTATGTTTCATGGCATATCTTTCATAAAAAGTCTACGATTGGTGCATAAATGTATGGTATTGCTATTGCTGCTGTTTATGCTAACGGTTTGGTTGTGCATATGGTCGTTGCTTAAGCAAAGTATGGTAGATAATCATTAATGTAGAACCAATATATCTCTGAATTCATTGTCATAATGCCATACTTTAGATGATGACCTAATGATCCATTTGCAGACCTGATTTAAGTAATTGGTTGTGCATGTTGCTACCTTTACACATAGTCTGCAATTAATACCCAAACACACCATGATGTAACTATCTTGAATTCACTGTACATCGGAGTGGCTAATACTATTTAGGTTGATATTCGAATGCATGTTACAAGAAGGTGAATGATTACTACTGTTACAATTGCTAATGCCACACTAATATGCCATTTACTATAATGTTGCTACTGAACACATGCACCTTTGTTTCAGAATTGATACAATAACATGGTAAATGCATGGTTATAAACACATTGTTGTTGTTGTTGATGCTACTTACCCTAAGTCTATAAAGCCACAAGAGTTGCACATATGTCATTTATTCAGTGGGACTTTTAAATAGAATACTATTACATATGTAATAACATGTCGGGAACAACAAAGGAAGATTCTATTTTCCCTCCGGACAATCCCAAGCAAACCAACCCAGTATCCAATTTTCATCAAGAGAGGCAAGCCAAACATGAATGAAAAGGCCTTTTCTTTACACGGGCTACTATTTCTAAATTCAATAAAGAAAGATATAGGTTGTCTCTGTTGCCCCAAATGTGGGTCTAATCCCGATGACAACTTAAATGAATCTTCTTAATGTTTGTAATCATTCTTTTTTGTGCCTTAATGGAAATCATTTTTGGAAACATTTAGTTTTTATGTTGTATGACCAAGTGGCTTTCTGTGGACACCCATGGTGAATGTTTCTATATGGTCAAGTGGTAGTATATCTTTGACAAATGATCTAGAACAATTTAACAGCTTTAATGGCTTTTAAAAGTTGGTTTACTCTAGCTTGTGGTGGAAACACACTTGGCCCAATTTTCTTTCTAAAAAAACCATATATGTACATCAAAAATATTAAGGAAGCATTTTTTACAAAATGTCCTCAATCATAAAACAATCATGATTCACAACTGGTTAGTACTTAAGCTCCAAGATGACATTAGGGTTGAATTCAAATGAACTTGTCAATTAACAGAAAGGTTAACAAATATCAATCTAGACAGATTTCTAAATTTCAGCCCCTAAGGTTCATGTTGTGTGCCTTATGCTTCCAATTGCCACCTTAAGAATGCAATGCTGGGAAATTGAGTTGTGAAGCTAAATCTCCTTGAGGAATCAGACATAAAAATCCCAGCAATTACTTCATAAAGTTTTGCTCCTAAAAGAAATCATTAACACCAATCCTAATATTGGATAAGTGAAGATCACACAACAGCGATGCAAATAATCACGAACAAGGATAGAAACCTAAGAGATCAAGCATTCGAGTAGAGAGAGGAGATTGACACATGTGCACATATGGTACACTCTTCATTGTATTATCTACTTATAGAAGTACAAAACCGGTGGAGGGTGATCTTTTTTACCAATTTCCTAGGGTTACAATTAAAATATTCATATTTGGGTGGATCATTATTGCTAGCTATGTAGAAAACATCATTTTTACCAGACATTGTAAATATTGTGCTATCAGCTTTCTTAATTTTGAAGACCAACATCTATCTATAAAATCATAAATGCAATGAGTCATGAATATTATAATCATTAATGGCCATAAGGTAAACATTCAGTATATCAATGTCAGCAGTTGACATTCTTAAATTTCCTGACACCAATGATCTTTGTTAAAATTTAGAGAATATATCTCTGTTAAAATGTTGACAACAAAGAAAATATGGCATAAAACATTGGTATTATAAAGTTGGAGTGCAGGAAAACTCATGTGTATATACTATAATCTATAACCAAAAAACTGCAAGGTAATAATTTATCATTTATCATGCTGCAAAACCCTAGAAGGTAAATAATTGGTAACAGATCTTTTATGTTAGAACATAGATAAAATATCTCTTAATACCTTGAAAGCAAAGCACACATAGCAGAGTATAAACAAACTCTATTAACAAAAAAAAACAAGTATTGAAGCACTATACCTCAACAAGTTTATCATGGTTAGGCTTGAGAAAGTCAATTTTTCCCTCACAATATTCTTTTCCTTCTTGCATTGTTTTCTAATAAAAAACATCAAGAGTCCATGTGAGAAGATCATTTCAAACATTATATAAGAAATATTGCTATTAAGGAATAGAAAAAGAACCTTTTGACCAATCTCTCGAACCCAATGAAGCCCTTCCCAGGAAGTGATAAGATTATCAAGAATAAATCTACCCATAATAAACCCATCTGCTCCTTGCGAACTATCCAGGCCACCAACAATATAATGAATAAATACAACATTTGTGATTTTACATCAATTAATTTCTTTCCATGCATAAAGTTTTGGGATTTAACAACATAATTAGGGCAGAGTCAATAGACGCATTAAGATTTTATAAACTATTTTTTCTTGATTTGGCAGGCCAAGTTTAGACAATTCATCAAAAGTTAAAGTCCTGCATCACCAAGAGGTGGCTGGATGGTCAATGACCTCAAAACTCATTAAAATAGGACTCTAAGGGTCATTGCAAATCATCAAGCTTGATGGTATGCTTGGGTGCTAAGGGATTGTTCGTGTCTAGATCCCAACTTTGCTTAACAAGGATGAAAGCAAGAGATAGTAATGTCTAAATTACAAGGCGCTTTGCCAAAATGAGTACTCAAAGTATATGATCCAATAAAATAGAAAATTCCTTCACAAAAGAGTACATCTTTCTACTTTCAACTAAAGTGACAAAAGCAATATTGAGCAAAAGCATCACAACCAGCAAGCAAGTTTTAGGTTTGAATCCTATTATCTTCAAAATGACAGATCTGAAGGTTAGACGTTGCAAATGTTCACTATGGGGACTATTTGCAAGACTCGAATTGAACAATTAGTAGACATCTAGAAATGAAGTATTGCTTGATATAGCATATCTCTAGTTGGAAATCTGTTTATTATAGATATTTATGAAAACTTTTGTCGTTGGTGACATTTGTTAATACAGAGAAATATCAGCATGAACTGGGCAACTATTTCATCAACATAATGCAAAAAGCACATACTCTTCTATAAACTAAATAATGCATCCATCATCTAGAGTAAGAGATTATTTTAAAGTCTAGGAAAGGGAAAAAGTATCTGAAATGTATCCTCAAGTTCTTAGAGGAATGCTAATTCCTTCCAAACTTGGAAAAAAATTCTCTTTGCTTCATTGAATTGAAAAAAACACCAAAGCAACAATCAAATGAGCAGATGAAAATGTTAAGTCATGCACTAACCCCCTCAACATGTGGAGGCTCATCAGTAGGCTTGTAAATTCTTGCACTGCTTATGTATAGAAATTGATCTGTGCCAACATTTTTTTCCCAGTCTGCCACAGGCCTACAACAAAATGTCAGATGCAGTAAAATAATGCAGATTGCAATTACCTACAATTGATTGTATTTTTTGAAAGCTTTAAAAACAATAGATAGATGATGTGCAATGAATTTTTAGGAAAGAGATACAAGCAAGCTTGAATGACTAGAAACATTTTTGGGAATATAACCGTTGAAGAGTATCTACAAGCCTACAGGTTCTTTCACAAGTGCCAAGGTACGTATTTTACAATTCATTTCTCTTGCAATCTCATTCAATATATGTAGAATTGAGTAGTATAAAGCTTACATTTGGAGGATTTTGCTCTGAAATCGGATCCAATTCATGAATTCAGGTTGCATATTGCATACACAATATAGCCTACCAAGGCAGATTTGTTTTTTCATACTTTTCGCTTGTTAATCTCCCTGATGAGTTCAAGAGCTCATTTGATTTCATTGATGGGTAAACATTTTTCACACTTGCTCATCCATCTGTGCTATAATGTTTTCACATTTAAAGGTGAATTGTTTTGAATGATCAGAATCTAGATAGCTCAAAGGCTATTTATTTTTGCAGGTATGACAAACCAGTGAAAGGAAGGAAAATTAATTGGATGAAAGCTAGAATACTAGAATCTGATAGGGTTTTTATAGTGAGTCCACATTATGCAAATGATCTTATTTCTGGAGCAGACAAGGGATTTGAATTGGAATATATTGTTCGTAAAGTTGGCATTACATTAATTGTGAATGGAATGGATGTCCAGGAGTGGGACCCTTCAACAGAAAAATATCTTGAAGTGAACTATGATGCAACAACTGTAAGAAAACATGAAAAATCTAAATCTAATATCTTTCTCATTTATAAATTTGTTCTACCATGATTTTTTCATAGTTCAAGAGAGATCTTTGAATGTTTACAGTTGTATTCTAAGATATCTATTATCTAATATAAAATCTATTAAACAGATGTGGGCTGCTGCAGGTTCTAGATGCAAAGCCTAGTCTTAAGGAAGCACTACAGGCTTAAGTTGGGCTGGCCGTGGATCCAAATATTCCTGTTATAGGATTTATTGGAAGACTGGAAGAGTAGAAAGGCCCATATATTCTTGCTGAAGTTGTCCCTCTAATTGCAGATGAAAACATGTAGTTAATTATCCTAGTAAGTTAGGCATTCTATAATGTGTCATATTATCACTAATTAGAGATGCAGAGAGTCATATTTGCATAGTCAGGTCAATTGCGGCAGAACAATTACTGGACCCTGGATATGATGTGTGCCTGGGTTTATCTACAAGTTAACTGTTGATACTAACACATTCCCCACAGAGGATGATGCCATGGCCTGATTCTCTTAGCCATTGGACACTTGGCTTACTTGATATCAATACCCCCAATATTTCTTTCGATATAGTAGTGCATTTGCAGTAGTTTTATTGCGTTGCACTTGCCACTCATTATTACAAATTTGTTGTCTCTTATTTCTTTTGTCCTAGTGCACTGGTAAAAAAGATTTGGAGAAGCAACTTGAAGAGAAATATCCGGAAAAATTTAGTGGAGTAGCAAAGTTCAACGTGCCACTAGGCCACGTAGCCCTTGGGAACGTTATTGTGAAAATCGTGTGCCTCCTCCTGTGAGATGCGCCCATGTCCACCATCATCATGATGGTGGAGATTGGAAGGAAAATGCAAAGGAAAGCGGGGCAAATACAGTGAAGACGGCATTATCAAATGAGACAGATGAATGTGCTGCTCATCATAGGTTGTCTCCCATATTGTCCACACCACTGCACCGTCTCAGTGACTACAACAATAAGATTATATTTATCAGAAAGAGTATTAGGGTTGATCAGAATTCAATTTGAGGCCGCTAGTTTCATTTACGAATCCTTGCAGCGTCAAGATTGATTGTGATGACCATGTTCAATTGAAGATAAGTTGAACAGAGTCACAACAGGAAAAGATTGGAGATCAGGGGATGATTGAGATATTCCAAATAAAAACTAACATAGGAATTTCACTTCACACAAAAATCCCAAGGAGAGGGGAAAGATGGAAGAAGTATGGAAAAATGCCGTCCGGATGCAATTTATATCCTTGAAGGGTCTTCTTATGCTAACATCATCAAATCATATGCTAGTTTATATATATATAAGCTCGTATTTCTATTGGTTGTTGAATATTATGGGGTTTACTCTAAGTAGGTTATCAGTATAGTTGCGAAACTACTCATCCCAATTCTCTTCATCATTCTTATTTCTAAACCACTCAAAATGAAAAGGCCCTTTGCTATTAAAAATGAAAAGGCCCTTTGCTATTAAATGAGATGAGACATTGATTCTTACCTCTTCTTGCATAGATTTCCAGCGGATGATGCTGCAACATGGCCTCATAGCCAATGGTGAGATAAACGGATGAAACCCCATCCTTCTCATGCTAGATTCTCTATAGCCAGAGGTGCCTATCCTTCAAATCTTCGACTAAGACGTTCTTGCAGCTTGTATTTGGGTTCTAGATTGAGTTACGCTGCTTTCTTCTTCCATGAAGATGACAGGGGAAGAGAATTTTGACAAAATTTGGTGAACATAGAGTGTTTGGCATTTTTGTGTTTTGGGAGGCAATTTTGACAAAATTTGGCGCCCACCCACATTTTAGGATTTTTGTGTTTTGAATTTAGTGAAATGGGATTTTTTTGAAATTTTTAATATAACTAAACTTTAATGTATAGCTTTTGTATTTATATTTTTGATGCACATTTCTCTCATGTATCATTAGCTAGTTCCATGTTTAGTTCATTTCTCTCATGTATGATTAGCTAGTTCCATGTTTAGTTCATTTCTCTCATGTATTATTAGCTAGTTCCATGTTTAGTTCATTAAAAAAGTGTTGATTGGGGACTTGGTTTATATCATATGGTTGACAAGCATGCTAATGTAGTATTTCAAAGGCGTCCATCCTTTTCAGAGTATGTGACATACCTAAGGTGGTTTCTTAATTGTTGGTGAGCTCAATAAGATTGATTTCCATTAGTGCACTGAATACCATGCATAACAACTCCTACACCTATAGAGAAAGGTATTGGATAATTTTGAAGCTCCATTATCATTCTTCGATGATCAACAATTGATATTACTGATTTTGAGCCAACTGGAAAATGAGAAATCTACTAGTGCCTACATCTAGTTGATTGTTTTATCTAGAGGTTGATATTATTGGTTGATTCCATTGGTGACCTCACTTCGGTGGAATATATTCCATCTATTCATCTTGGTGTTATTCTTCTTTCTCTTGTTCCTCTTTCTTCTATGTTTTACTTTCATCAATGGACTAGTTCACCATGCAAGAAGGGTATTTCTTTGGATATTGATCATGGTCTCCTATAGTCACTTGCAACTTATATATGGACAAATATTGTTTCAAATATGCCTCTATACTATATTTCTTAATATATGGACCTATCATATGTTTCTAATGTTTTTCTTCTCTAGATGTGTCCTACTGAGAAATTAGTAATTGGTTGACAACAAAATAGTTAGACACCGAGATAATTGCATCACAATTATTTTTGTTATCCCTTGATGTGTCAAATAGATTCGGAGTTAAAATGGATCTAAGCTGGTGTCTAGAAAGTTCATATGAATCCCCTCATTCTCATTTGGATTGTGATCTTAATGATGCAATATTATCAGTATGCCCTCTTTCCCCTTCTTACCATGATTTCTCAATAACATGTGAGATGAAAGGATCTATTCCAAATTATCTAAGGTTGAACATTCTAAGGTGCATGGTGGAATATTCTAAGGTCTATATAGAATACATCCAAACTTTTCCCTCGAGTCATTGTTCAAGTAGTTGACATTTTTTTTTCCATGTATTCCTATAAACATATGAGATGTATCAACTGAAATTATAATGCTCTTGGTCATTTTCCTTTGTAGCATCTCATTGAATCTAATTATTGGCTGGTGCACGATCTTTTAAACCATAGGCTTTTGGTCTTGCTCCTAAATTTTGTTATCATTTTACTATATCTAACGTTTAACATATCATTATGCTAGGAACCAATGTTGTGACATGTGCACATGTGATACATGTCATATATGATGCAACCTCGTTGTGTGTAGCAATGATTTATTATCATGCGTGGCAATTATTCATCCTTTTATTTTGAAGATGCAACTTTTCAAGAGAAATTACCTCCCCATGTCAAGATTTAGTAATCTGTATGCATGTTTCTTTCTATAGATGAGGTAGACATTTCTAATGTTCCTTAGCTAGAATGGAACCCTAATTCTCCATCACCCATCATTTCCATGCTAGTCCTATATCTTACCATCAAAATTTGATAGGGTAGAAACTTAAATGAAACATTTCAAATTTGATAATAATAGAGCCATTTTCCATTGTAAACATTATGTTGTTATTGTTGTCAAACTTTTTGTTGAAAACCAATTATACTCTTTTCCCTATATTATTTTTCCTTTTCATTTTTCTTCATCCTCGATAAAAGAAAAAGACCTTATTTGATCCTTCAATCTGAAATTTAGATAACATGTTCAAGGGTTGATTTAGAGTCTTAGGATTAGTAAGTTACTAGCTTGAGCTAAGGTTCATGGGTTAGTGTCTTAGGTTGTAAGTGGGTTATAGTGGGCTAGGGAGTTTAAGGGTTTGAGGGTAGTAGGTTTTTATTTACCCCCATATTCCTTCATAAAATACTCCATCTAAATGGAAAATATAGGAAATACTCCCCTTGCAAAAATTCAAGTTCCCTTATCCCAGGTTATCAAAGCCAAATCTAAAGTAAGAGGGAATAAGCCAATGAAAGTGCTATGAAATGCAAATAAACGAAATGTCAAAGAAGGAAAAAGAAAAGGGACTGCAAAAAAGAGGAACAAGGATGGATAACCAATGACAACACTTCCTTTGAAGGCACACATGTAGAAGCAACATCATAAACCCTAAATTTTGAAATTTAAGGGTAAACCTATCACCCTCAGTTGCTATAATGGTTAATTTGCAAAGACCCCTTTCTTTCCCTAAGTTCACATTCACTTTATTCGCCCTCACTTACTTTAAGAATCTAGTCTATGCAACTTAAATTAGGGCTTTCAGGTGTAATAAGGACTTTAAAAGGGTGACAACAATGTTAGACTAGATGAGTAAAGATTAATTAAGACATTGATTTGTTAGAAGGGTCTAATTGTAAAATAAATTTCATGTATTATTTTCATAAATGAGAACATTTCCTAAGTTATATGTTGCCTTTAACCTTAAGCACTAGAACATTTATTCAAATACACATTCTATAACACTTGAGGTGGTATATTTTGATGGTTCACTTTGAGGTGGTCACTTTGGTCTTCACAATACTATTGTGCTTGGTCTATGACTTGCTATAGGTATGCTTGAAGGGTCAAGTAAGGATGGAATAGTTGAACCTAACTTAGGAGGAAGAGGTATCAAAAATCTTGAAATGGACACCATATTCTTCTTGTAGGCCAACAATTCCCTATGCAAAAACGTATATGATGGATTGAGGCCCACATAAAGCCCATGAAACATCTACTACTTTCTACTTTTATCGTCGCTTTCTACTTTTGGCCTCCTTCCTACTTTTCATATCTTTTCCCAATTTTGTTGAGGGAAACATCTATTGTGGCCTATCCATCCACCTATGCACCAACTTGATCCCTCCTTCCTCATTTACACATAATTAAATAATTTCTAATAATTAATATTTCAAAATTATGGGCCCTGCATCACCTTCCATTATTTAAACTAATTATGGAAATGAATTATAAGCCAAAATTAATTCCCTAGGAACTTGGTTGATTTCTCCTAGGACCCCATGTCACCACTTTGATGATTCCTCCTGACCATGGCTTAGTGGCTTAGGACACTCAATCCCAGTTCAAGGGTGTGGTTCCTAACACAAAATTTTTGGGACATGAGAAATAGTCAAGGAATATTGAGTGGACAACAAGGAGAAAGTTGTGGAAGTTCATTGGGATTGTAACCATATTGGTTCCACTACCATGACTATAAAAGTGCAAGGCATGAAGGCATCAAGGAATCCTATATTTAAGTAATAGATCTCCATTGTGCATATACCAAGCAATGAGATGAAGACAATGCAGATTTTGAGTTTGGGCTTTGTATTTGGGATATGGGAATGTGAGTTTTATTGGTGTAATAGATCTACAACAAGTAATTTCCCAAACTAAAAGATGATGGATGTAAATTGTTTTGTGTGAATTGTAATAATGAAAGTTGGATTAATAAAATTGAAAGCTTCTTAGGCCCCAAATTCATTGAGTATATGTTATGGATGTCATGCATGTTATCTACTATTCTTTTCCTTTTCTTTATTGTCTGTGTAACTATGTTGTAAGTGCTAATGGATATATGATGAATTCATGTCAAGGAATGGTGTAATGAATTATCCCTCCATCATTTTATTTTTGTAGTTAACCCTCTTCATCATAAGCATGTCTAGCTAGTGCTTGGAATGAGAACTTCTCCTTTAGGGGATTGACTATGCCAACACTCTAGACTATAGTACTGGGTCCATTTGTTGGCACCTACACAAGAACCCTAGTCTTATTAATTTTTGTGCCAACATTCACTTTCAAAATAAATCCTTAGATGGTGGCATCAAATATTTGTGTTTCATTATTAAGCCCAGTTTCTATTTCAAAATTGATGGCAAGTTGCAGTCGAAAAATTGGCAAGTTTAGCAGAGTCGCAGCTGGTAGATAGGACAAATCTAGCGCAGTTGCAACTGGTAGATAGGAAAAATATTGCGGAGTCACAGCTGGTGTATAAGGAAAATCTGGCAGAACATTTAGTGGTGTTGTAGCTCCTTAGTGGAGGATTTAGCGAAGAATTTAGCGGTGTTACAGCTGCTTTAGCGAAGGATTTGGCGGAGTCGTAGCTGGTGTATAAGGAAAATGTGGTGGAAAATTTAGCAGTTTTCCAGCTGCTTAGCAGAGGATTTAGCGAAGAATTTACCGGTGTTGCAATTGCTTTAGCGGAGGATTTGGCGGAGTCGCAGTTGGTGTATAAGGAAAATCTGGTAGAAAATTTAGCGATGTTGCAGCTGCTTTAGCGGAGGATTTGGCGGAGTCACAGCTGGTTTATAAAGAAAATTTGGTGGAAAATTTATCGGTGTTGTAGCTACTTAGCAGAGGATTTAGCGAAGAATTTAGCAGTGTTGCAGCTGCTTTAGCGGAGGATTTGGCAGGGTCGCAGCTGGTGTATAAGGAAAATCTGGAAAAAAATTTAGTGGTGTTGCAGCTGCTTAGCAGAGGATTTAGCGAAGAATTTAGCGGTGTTGCAGATGCTTTAGCGGAGGATTTGGCGGAGTCGCAGCTGGTGTATAAGGCAAATCAGGCGAAAAATTTAGTGGTGTTGCAGCTACTTAGCTGAGGATTTAGCGAAGAATTTAGCGGTGTTGCAGCTGCTTTAGCATAGGATTTGGTGGAGTTGCAGCTGGTGTATAAGGCAAATCTGGCTGAAAATTGAGTGGTGTTGCAGCTGCTTAGCGGAGGATTTAGTGAAGAATTTAGCAGTGTTGCAGCTACTTTAGCGGAGGATTTGGCGGAGTCGCAGCTGGTGTATACGGCAAATCTGGCGAAACATTTAGCGGTATTGCAGCTGCTTAGCGGAGGATTTAGTGAAAAATTTAGCAATGTTGCAACTGCTTTAGTGGAGGATTTGGCAGAGTCGTAGCTGGTGTATAAGGAAAATCCAACGAAAAATTTAGCGGTGTTGCAGCTGCTTAGCGGAGAATTTAGCGAATAATTTAGCGGTGTTGCAGTTGCTTTAGTAGAGGATTTAGCGGAGTCGCAGCTGGTGTATAAGGCAAATCCGGCAAAAAATTTAGCGATGTTGCAGCTACTTAGTGGAGGATTTAGCGGTGTTGCAGCTGCTTTAGCGGAGGATTTGGCGGAGTCACAGCTGCAAGAATAGGGAAATGGACAAAATTGGTGGAGTTGCAGCTGGTGTTTCAACAAAATTCATGAGCTAATATCTCACAAAATACAAACTGGGTTTCGCTGAAATTTTTCAAGAAGGTTTCTACAAGTCCAATGCATCTCCACACCGAAAATTAGAGATACCCACATCACGGATTTCAAGAAAAATGCAAATTAGCTATAGGTGATGATGGCCATTTTTTCTCAATCCATGAAGTATTTTTTTCTGAACATTGGTGAATATATTCCTCTTAACATAATGCTTCTTCTCCCCAAAGCTCAAATTCATCTGATGTATGGATATTGAGATATAGGCAAAATGGTTGTAGGTGATGATGGTAATTTTCTCGAAAACCATGCTTTGGATTGGTCTGAAACTTACCAGGTTTGTTCATCTTGATATTATGCACCTCCTGTCTAAAAATCATGAGAATCCAATATACGAATTGCAAGATATGCTCACTTCATTTTTTGCACTTTTGTAGACAAACATGAATAAAGACGTGAGCTTAAATTTATGTTGTCATTATTAGCCTAATATATGAGATCCCTGGAATGTATCTTATTCTCCCCCAGACTAAGGATACATCATGTCCTCATGCTGACCTGTGACCAAATAATTTGTGTTGCTGCAATCCTAGCAATCTTGGGCATAACTGCTCATTGAAGTAATGGGAGAAAATTTCACACCGAAACAAAATTGATTCCAAACTTGTCCATTGTACTGAGAAATGACAGACCAATCAGAAAATCCAAAACCCCAATCAACATCCAAAAGATAAAGCACAACCTTGGCATTGATATTTGAAACAAATAAATATAAATTAGCAACAGTATTATGCCCATCCTAGCAACTTCTTTCTTCCCTGTTTCTACATTATGTAGGCTACCTTTACTTTGCAAATCACAATTGAAGCTCTCCCAAGAGAACTTGCTGCAGCATCAGAGGGTAGGCCATCATTCCAAAATAGTGATGTTGAGTAATACCCAACTATATTTACCAAAAAGATTCCAAAATGTAAACAATGATGTAGATGAAGTTCAAGATGTATTGTAAAAGAATGGCAATGCTGATATCAAATACAACAATACATGACAGAACCATTTTTTTTTCAAATTTGGAAATCTGAAGAGTGATGGCAATATGTTTATAAACACAACAAATTTCATCGATTCTCATGGTTGAATGAAGGATGATAGAATGTTCTTTGATTATGCCCTTATTGTGGAGTGCTTTGTAACATTTCAAAGTAACTCGGAAATGTGACCAATGTATACATAAATGAATTATTGAAATGAAGCAGGCCTCAAACTGTGCGCAATACTTTCAACAGTCTCCTTGACTTATCCCTTTTGGTTAGTTGGTACCTTTCTTTTCTCTACTGTTGGTCCATGATAAAAAAAAATGACAGTGATGATAACATGGTATTTAGCGGTTGTATTGAAGCTGCCACAAGTGGTACATTGTTAAATGCTACTCAAATGTTCTCCCCCAAACTGAATATTTTGACCATCTAGACTCACCAACAGTATTCTGATCATAAATTATTCGTTCCTTGTCCAATATGAGCGATTCAAAATCCAAATGAAAGTAAATTTATAGGTCTATCTCAATTAGAAACAAATTCTTAAAATTCTATGTAATGATATTCCAAATTTGCTCAGTAACAGCCTGCATGACAAGGTGTTTTTCAAATTCTGGACTAGACCAACAGTCACGGTTTTAAGCATAACTATTTCGTTTGATAACGGATTGAGGTGATTCAAATTGGAGATGAAATTATATTCATGTAGGGATCTCCAATATAAATAGGTTTTCAAGATCTATCCAATAATTCATCCAAAAAGTGATTGTCCCGACTCTGTTCCTAAGCTGCCTGCTTGACACCCCGTTAGTATTTTGACCATAAATTTTTCGTTTGATGACCAATATCAAAAATTAAAATTGGTTTGGAAACTAGAATCAAAGGGATACTTAGGATGTAAACATGTTTTAAAAATAATTCCATTTGGTCTCCCAAAAATGGAGTGTCCCGACTGTGTCTCAGTAAACATTTCAAGCCAAAATGCCCCAAAAATTCAATAAATGAAATTTGCCTCCCAAAAAGTGATCGGAATAGGTGTGAATGTTTTTAATGATATAAATTTAAATAGAACACACACCCATACCAAAAATTTCAAACATTGAGTATCTAGATTGACTTACACAGTGTGTTACAGCTGTAGCTGCAACTCTTAAAAAAATGATATAATGTTGAAATAAAGTCAGTGTATTTTTATGGATCATGTGTTATATAGAAATAAAAACTAAACACATACCATGATGATCGCATATGTTTCAAGATTGAAGTGGGCCTAGGCATATGCATAATGTGTAAAAATCATAAAGATAGCAAGAATCACTTATTCTTACGCTACTTTTACTCCAGATAGATATGGAATGTTTTAGAAAACTACCTCAATCTCAGAACACTTTGGTAGGGTAACAATTTAGTTTGTTGTTTTCAGTATTAGTTTGATAATCAATCAAGCTCTTCATAAATGGCATGTCCTTCCTTTCCTATCCCACTAGAGAGTGTCGATACAATCAAACAACATGATTTGTGAGGGTCAAATTACTCCTCTTTATCAAACTATTGTCTAGATTTAGTCTCTTATGCCTTACTTCTTATTTGTTGCTCCCTCAGAAAGCCCCTGGATAATTAAAGAAATTGAAATCAATAAAACCATAGCATGGGCCTTTTGGTGGTGCTTTCTAGGATTTGGGTCCAACACCAGTGGGTGTGCTATTTGTTATTTGTTTTCCAAACATATAAAAGTATCTTTTAAAGGATAACCTCGACATGGGTGCTAATAACATAGGTTAATTTTCTACCATATTACTTAAATGAAATTTCTCTTGCTTCAAAAACCACCTCCAAAAGTAAATTTGACTTTTGGAGGCGGTTTTTTAAAGACCCCACCCAAAAGGTGTTTTTGAAGGCGGATGTTTAAAAGCTCCCCCAAAAGTCCAATTCTCAATAATTTTGGGGGGGCGGTTCTAAAACAACTCCCCCTAAATGTTTTTTGAAGGAGGTTATTTAAACCACCCCGAAAATTCATGACAATTCTCATGACTTTTGGGGGCGGTTCTAAAAAGACCCCCCCTAACGGTATTTTTGAAGGCGGTTATTTAAACCCCCCCCAAAAGTCATGAGAATTCTCATGAATTTTGGGGGCAGTTCTAAAACGACCCCCCCTAAAGTTTTGTTTGAAGGCGGTTATTTAACCCCCCCCAAAAGTCATGAGAATTCTCATGACTTTTGGGGGCGGTTCTAAAACGACCCCCCCTAAAGGTTTTTTTGAAGGTGGTTATTTAAACCCCCCCCCAAAAGTCATGAGGATTCTAATGACTTTTGGGGGTGGTTCTAAAAAGACCCCCCCTACAGGTGTTTTTGAAGGCGGTTATTTAAACCCCCCCAAAATTCATGAGAATTCTAATGACTTTTGGGGGCGGTTCTAAAAAGACCCCCCTAAAGGTGTTTTTGAAGGCAGTTATTTAAAACCCCCCTCAAAAGTCATGAGAATTCTCATGACTTTTGGGGGGGGTTTAAATAACTGCCTTCAAAAACACATTTAGCGGGGGTCTTTTTAGAACTGCCCCAAAAATGGTTGAGAATTGGACTTTTGGGGGGGTCTTTTAAACAACCGCCATCAAAAACACCTTTTGGGGGGGGTTCTTTCAAAAACCGCCTCCAAAAGTCCTAAGAATTTGACTTTTGGGGGCGGTTTTTAAGAGCCGCCCCTAAATCCCCAAAAATACTTTTGGGGGCAGTTTTACCAAGACCGCCTCAAGTCAAAACCGCCCCTAAAGGGGTAATTTGTTGTAGTGAAAATATGTCAATGAAAGTTTTACTGGAATAGAAAAAGGAAAGAAAATATGTCAATGAAAGTTTTACTGGAATAGAAAAAAGAAAGAAAATATGTTGATGAAAGTTGTACTAGACTAGAAAATGAAAGAAGAAAAAAAGAACTGTTCATTAGAGTGAGACTCCACTCAATTATTGTACCTTCACTTTACATTTAAAATGTTTTGAAAATCAAAATGTTTTAGGCTTTCAAATCCTAAAATCATATTCCAAATTTTGAATTTAAAATATTGTAAAAAAACATTAGGAAAATAATGGAATGGATAACATTGAAAGTTAATGCTCACAAAAACATAGATTGAAATGCAACCATTGGAAGAATACATATAAGCTACTCCTAAAGAAAAAATAATGAGCCAAAGAAAAAAGACGAAATGTGCTAGAGTTGAAAATTGTACCTCAATTCTAATTTCTCTTCCTTGTTTTTCTTTTTTATGTTTCATTTTTTATGTTATTTAATTTGTTATATCATTCAAACATTAGATTAATTGTATATACTTTAGTTTTACTATTTACTCCTTAGTCTTATTATTTACTGTTATTTGTGATTTAAACATTGGCTTATAAGTAATTTACCTTCCTTTTGGTATTCAAAACATAAGTTAATATTTTCCTAACCTTTGTGTTGAGATTGTGTGAACATTTCAACTATGAAATGTAACTTAGTACATTTTGATAGCGCAATTGTTCAGCTTCATGCACATGGGTGTTGCCGAAATCCTGAAATCATTAAAGAGCATGATCGACACATGTCTAAGTTTATGCACTAGCTGTGATGAGATATTGCCCCGAGGTTTTGTCAGGCAGGATGTAACATCTGTCAGGTGTGATCATTCCTTCATGAATGTTTTGAGAACGTCAGAGGAGGCCAAGCATTAACCCTATCTCTATTCCACCTTCAAGCCAACGAACACTGAATGGGCGAATGATTGGAACCAACGAACACTGAATAGGCGAATGATTTCCATGAGTGCGCAAAACTGTTCAGGAGGGCTGGTTGGTTCGTATTTTTTGAGAAAGTTACAGGTTACAATATGGAGGTCACTCGTTCTTTGCTCAGAACTGTTCGAATTCCTGTTTTAGTTTTCCGACCATGAAGTTTGAATTGACAGAAGAATTGATAGCCGAGGAAACTGGTATAGACATTGAGGGGGAGCGTTGGTTCAAGAAAATTCCATTCGAATTTGATCCAGGATCATTTTTGTTACTTGGCTTTGAATCTCTTGTCTAGAACAAATATATTCATCTCAGTACTTTGAAACCTGGATGGCGGGAGGTCATTGGCATTGTGCAATGCTACATCACTTGTGAGGGAAGGTTTGCCATATTTTACAAGTACCACTTCATGTTCCTATTGCATTTGAATGGTCAATTAAAAATGAATTTACCCGTCTACCTTTTAAAACCTCATAAAAATGTCTAATAGGGTAAAGGGTCATTCGGATCATACGAACCAATCTTTCTTCCATCATAGCTTGGTTAAGTTAATAGTGTTAATGGAGCTGGAAAAGAGAAATCGTGGCTGTCCACATTTGTTATTTGGTCAGGGTTTGAACCATAGAAAAACACGAACCTGGAAGAAGTCGAAATATTAGTTAGTATGTTGAAGAACAAAACTGGAAGAAAGCCTTTGCCAAGAAGACAACCCAGGATCATAAACAGGTTTAAAAGGAACATGGTCGAAGAAGTACATCAAGTTGAAGAGTGTGGTTTGCAGGAAACGTTTTTAAAGCCGAATGATGCAGAACATAAACATATATCAAAGGAAGAACCCTTGGCCTCACATGATAAAGATATTTCCCATGCCCCCAATACTCCTTTTACCAAAGAGAGACTTATAGAAGAAGGAATGTTTCCTTCTCCCAAAACTTATGTTGATATCCAGACTATAGTTGAGCCCGAAGTGCCCAATTGGAGACCTAAGACCAGGGCATCCAACAAGCTCAGATTGAATATGAAAAGAACTCTAAACCCTAAGTTGCAAAAGGAAAAATTTATTGCAATTCAAGATTCTTCAAGTGATGAAGAATCGAAGGCTAAAATGGTAGAGTTAAATCCACATAAATTCTTTGAAGATACAGAGAAGAATTATCAGGGTTTGACAGAGCCATTGAAAAAGTGTTGTGAATTTTTTGAGTTGGATTCTTCAAGTGATAAAGAATCCAAGGCTAAAATGGTAGAGTTAAATCCACAGAAATTATTTGAAGATACAGAGCAGAATTACTAGGTTTTGATAGAGCCATTGAAAAAGTGTTGTGAAATTTTTGAGGAAGAAACAATTCAAAGCGTTGAACCTTGATGGAGCTCAAAAAATTTCCATTTGGAGGTTTCAACAGAATAAATAAATGAAAAAGAGTTATAGAAGGGATACGAAGCATGAGAAGAACTTATTATTAAAAAGATAAAAACTCCATCAAGCTAAATTAAAGATCCAGTACATTAAGAAACAATTCTGACAGATTCCGAGATTGAAATTCTCAAAAAATAATTGCAACAGTATAAAGCACAAAATGAATACTTCAATGATGCGAATGATAAGCTTATGCAATCTAATAGAAGGTTAAGGGAGGATCTAGAAGAGGTGAATGACCATTATTAATATCTCATTTCAGTAGCTAAAGAGGTCTTAAAAATGAAAAGGAATGCACAGGGACAAATCGAAGAGCTAACCAAACAAAATGGAGACCTAACCACGCAAAATGAAGAGTTGTCAAACAAGGTCCAGGTCATGGAAGCAGAGCAATCTAGTCTCCTCAAGAGGTCACAAGTGTTGGATGGATTGACCATTTTGGAAGAGGCAACTAGAGAAATCTAAGATCCAGATGATCCATCTTACACTTGTCTAACAAACTCCAAATGACACAACTTTGGAGATAGATACGAATGCCTACTTTTGAGAATTAGTTATACTATTTTTGGAGATTCCTTTTTGCATATAAATTCTAGAATGGATTCAAATCCTCAAAAGATGGATCTTAAACTTCCTTCATGTAATTTTAAAAATAGCAATGATAGGAGGGATCAGGGTTGGTTTTTTGTTCTGGAAAAGGGTTAGAAGTGCTGAAGCTATTGTCCTGAAACACATATGATACACTCTCATGTAAGTTTTTGAAGACTGAATGTTTGGACTGAAATATACTACATAAGCCACGTGTTGACCTTATTTTCTGGTTGATGTTTATGATCGGTTTGATCACCTCTCTTAATATTTCATTTCTTGATAAAAGTTTTTATCCCGAAAATGCTTTTAAGTTTGTGGACATAATTGGATTTTTTATATTTATATTTATGGTTTGCATCTATGTTTTCGATTCCTTCATTTCATATCTTTGTAATATATTTCTGGTTTAGTGATTATATGTGATTTATATTTCCTTACCTTTTCCATGAAAGATACCTTTAGAATTTATAAAAATTAAACCATTCTCCTTCAGTTTTTCTTTGGATGTTCTAGCTTGTACCTCTCTGTAGTCTAGGTACAATTTCTAGTGCAAACAAAATGGATACCAATGATATGAACTAAAGAAAGAAAGAAGAAACCAAAAGAAATTTTCACTAGAGTGAGATACCACCACTCAATCATTGTACCTCCACTTTTATGTTCTTCACTTGAAAATAATAATATTTGTCATTAAAGTGTTTTGGACTTTCAAGTATTACAATCATATGTTATGTTTGCAGTATTAAATTTTGAGTTTAAAATATTGTAAAAAAAACAAAAATGAAAAAATAATATGTTATGTAATGATATGAACTAAAGAAAGAAAGAAGAAACCAAAAGAACTTTTCACTGGAGTGAGATACCACTCAATCATTGTACCTCCACTTTTATGTTCTTCATTTAAAAATAATAATATTTGTCATTAAAGTGTTTTGGACTTTCAAGTATTACAATCACATGTTATGTTTGTAGTATAAAATTTTGAGTTTAAAATATTGTAAACAAAAACAAAAACAAAAAAAAATATGTTATGTTTGCAGTATTAAATTTTGTGTTTAAAATATTATAAAAAAAACAAAAACGAAAAAATAAAGATTTGAATGTATTTTTGTTTTCATAACTAAAAAACATTCTTTTATTAAATGAAAATGATGTATAAACAAAACATTGGAGTGATATACCACTCAATCATTGTACCTCCACTTTTATGTTCTAAAAAACATCCTTTTATTAAATGAAAAAGATGTGTCAACAAAACATTGAAGTGAGATACCACTCAATCATTGTACCTCCACTTTTATGTTCTTCATTTAAAAATAATAATATTTCTCACTAAAGTGTTTTGGACTTTCAAATATTACAATCATATGTTATGTTTGCAGTATTAATTTTTGAGTTTAAGATATTGAAAAAAACAAAAATGAAAAAATAAAGATTTGAATATATACTTTTTTTTCATAACTAAAAAACATCATTTTATTAAATGAAAAAGATGTGTCAACAAAACATTGGAGTGAGATACCACTCAATCATTGTACCTTCACTTTTATGTTCTTCATTTAAAAATAATGGTATTTCTCATTAAAGTGTTTTGGACTTTCAAATATAACAATCATATGTTATGTTTGCACTATTAAATTTTAACTTTAAAATATTGTAAAAAAAAAACAAAAACATAAATAAAGATTTGAATGTATACTTTTCTTTTCATAACTAAAAAACATTCTTTTATTAAATGAAAAAGATGTGTCAACAAAACATTACATCAGTAGAGAAGCGAGAATACTTCTCATTACCCTTCGGCCTTTCATAGATACAAAATTGCATCCACCTTAGAGCTATACTTATCAAGGTATTCTAACTACTAACATAGGTATTGTCATACTTTTATTCTCTTAGCCAAAGATAAAAGCAAAAAAAAAAACCTAAAAGGAAAGTTGTATTGCATTAGAAAAAAGAAAAAAGAAAAAAAAAACAAAATATTGTTTAAAAACATTAAGAAAATAATGGAATGGACAGTATTGATTTCTTGCACATGATTTCCTACTTTGGGAGATTGATTTCTTGCACATGTGACCATCATAAGGAAAACTGAAATCATGGGTGGATAACCAATTGAACAAGGAAAAAACATATGTCACCCTATGAATTTTAACATCACAAGAAAACCTCATTGTGGGCATTTCCAAATGGCCTTTTAATACTGCTAATTCAACACTTAGACAAAAATTGTCAAACCCTAGGGTAACAAGATATTTTTGTTTCACCAATTTTGAAGTGTGAGACACCCAATGTGTTAACACCCAAAAAGTGTTCACTACCTCATCTACCACATTATATGGCTCATTTGTCCATTTTCCTACCATATTTCCCTTAAAATCTCAAAAAATCCCATTAAAAAGCCTCCAAAAGGCCTAAAATGCCTCCAAAAGGCCACAAAACCCTCAAAGTAGCCTAAAAAAGGCTAAAAAACCCCCTTTTCCTCCAAAAATATCCAAAAATCCTCAAAAATAGCAAAAATCCCCTAAAAAGGGAATAAAAAATATAAAATAATGAGGAAAAGGAGGAAAAAACCCTATACAGCTGCACAAAACCATGTGTTTCCCAAAACCATGGGTCAGCACTCCACCATAAAAAAACTATAAATAGGTGATGGAGATCCCTTATTCCATATCCACAATCACAAGCACCCTTACTCTGCCAAAATCTCTCTCGAAACCCTAGTTCACCATTGAACTACTTTCACCTTGAGAGCCACCTTTGGCCCATTCCCCCCATTGGAGAAAGAGAAGGAGCATATTGGAGCTTGGAGCATCCTCTTGGACATTGCAAAGAGCTTCATCAAACCTTCACATTGAAGGTAATATCAATACAAAAAGCCATTCTTTAAATTTGTTGTTTATGTTTCATGCATGTTTTAGAAGTAATTTAATTTCTGTTTTAGCTTAATTATTTACATCTATTGAACTGCTACTAAGGAGTCCATTCTCCTTAGTAGGTGATCATTTGCACAAGCTAGGGGTAAAACCCTAGCCACAGTTTTGGCGACTCCCCTAGATTTTGAATTTTTGGTTTCGTTTTTAATTTTTTCTTTTCGGCTGTCCCTTTCGGTCGCCGCACACCGCGCTTTTTCCCTCTGCAGTCGCGTCCCGACCGCGACTTTCAGGCCTTTACCTGCGACCCGACCACGGCTCTCAGACGGTTTTCGATGCCCTGCCGGCGGATTCAAGTCTGTTACCTGCGATCCGACCGCGGCTAATCAGCCTGTTTGCTGCGATCTGACTGCGCCTGTCGGCCATTCTCCCGCGTCCCGACTGCGGCTTTCAGCCTCTTTCCCGTGTCCCGACTGCGTCTGTTAGCCTTTTTGCCGTGACCCGACTGCGTCTTTTTCCCTATTTCCTGCGTCCCGACTGCTTCTGTTGGCCCGAAAGCCGCGACCTGACCGCGTCTGTTTCCCTCAAACCCGCGGTCTGCCTGTTCTGCTTCGCCATAGACCCGCGGTCTGATTTCCGCGTTTTTCTTGTTTTGAGCCCAGCCCCTTTTTGCTGCAATATTTTCTGCATCTGAACAGCCCCCTGTCCTACCTGCAGTCCCACTTCCTTACAGCCTTTCTGCAACATCATTTCTGTTCCCTTTCCAGAATCTTTTAAAAATTTCAGTATTTTTTAATTCAGAAAATTTTGCAAGTTAAAGTTTCAATTCCAGCATTATTGATAGTTAGAAGTTGCCCCCCCCCTTGTGGCACTTCTATTTTGGGTTCATCACCTCACGAGCACACACTCTGTCACATAATTCAAGTGAGCCTTAAAAAGTACCTAACTGAACCAACATTCTAACCCCACTTGGGGAACACAAAAGAATCATTGTAGTTAGGTAGGATCGGGGGGATAGGCTTCCAATAACACCCCTCGGTTACTTTCACTTGAGACATAGTTGTTGTCCAAATAGGGAACCAAAATCCCCTAGTACTTTTTGGCACGGTCACGACCAGTTCATTAGAGGGCCTCTCCCTTAGGAGGGTTGAAGTCAGGAGACTGGTTCTGGAGGCCTGAGTGGAATACCGCACTCCATTCAGTAACCGAAGGGCTACCTTTCGCGGTTCGCGGGATATCCCTGTATAGGGGTATTGCGGTAAACAAACTAAACGGAAGATTCACCTTTCTGGACGTGTCATGAACGGGGTATCTTAGTTGCCATTCTTCTAGGATTGACTACCCGGTATCCCTCCCGGTCGGGGGATATCATAGCCACTTGGCTTTCCTACTCATATTGTCTGACTTGGATTTCATCACCTTGCAGAGGATATGTTTAGTTGAGTCAGAATACTTTTAGTTAGGTGTTTGCATGCTCCTTTACCTCCCTTTGGTCTAGTGAGTCCACCATTTTTTCTTTTTAGGAAACCTACTACTTGTTGGTATTCTAACCATCTTTGTTGATACTCCACCTATTGTAGCACAGCTGTTGCAGTAGATGTTTTGAGTTGGTTGGTGGCCTGAGTGCCTTGTTTTTTAGATCTCCTTCTGCACACTCGGTTGCATTAGGATTTTTGAGCTGTTTTTTCTACTCACCTCAACCCATAGAGATTTGACACCATCCGTCACCATTGAGTCCCCGAGACATTCTCGGCGCCTCAGGGGCGAGCCCCCATAGCACGGTTCTCTTGACACCACCCGTCATAGATTCCGATCATCATCCGTTGATACCACTCATCACAGATCTAGAGCCTTGTCACTTGACTCCACTCGTCAGCGACATAGGACTCCGTCACCAGATATTGACGCTCCTTACTTTACCTCTGATTCTGACGAAGAGTCTGAGAACCCTATTTACACTGCCCCTATAGCCCCATGGCTGGCACGACTTCCACTCCTTTTGCTATAGGGACCATTGGTGGCACATCCACCACTACACCAGTTACTACACCTGTTTTGGGTATGCCCTCCATGGGACCCTCATCTACTGTTCCCCTCACGGTACCTATTCCCACAGCGGGAATACCTATCCCCACTACATCAGTGGCTCACACTACCCACGGTGGTGCTGGACCATCCTCCACCACCTTAGTTCCCCCACTTGGGGGCACCATCCCAAATCTTGCCCCTCCACTTGGGGGCATTGGCCCCAACTTGGTCCAACCCACTACTGTGTCACATCCTTCTTCCAGTTTTCCGTTCATGGCTAGCCTCAACCTACCTGACCTGTCCAGATTGACCAACGACCCTATTCGACACAACCCTACGTGGCCTCATATGCCCACCAAGCTCCCCTCTGACATCCCTAAGTTCGAGGGCAAGGCTGGTGAGGACCCACAAAACCATATCATGTCTTTCCACCTATGGTGTTCCTCTAACTCCATAGTGGATGACTCTGTTCGCCTCCGTCTCTTACAGCGCACCTTCACTGGCTCTGCAGCCAAGTGGTATATCGAGCAACCTCATGGGACCCATGCCACCTTTGCTTCCCTTGCCTTGACCTTCCTGCAGTTCTTCCAGTTGCCTGTCCGCTATGACGCGGGCGTTGAGATCCTCCTATCCTGCAGACAAAACACGGCTACCCATATCACGGACCACATCCATGAGTGGCATCGACGCCGTAGCTTATGCAAGATTAAACTAGACGACCGTATCTTCCTAGATTGGTTCCTCAAATCCCTTCTCCCTATTATTGCTAAGGATGTAGCATCAGAAAGACCCCAGTCTGAAGAAGAGGCCATCCTTAAGGCCCAACAGTTCGACCTCATTTATGCCCAGTCGGGTTACCTTTATACCATTATACCTGACGCCCCTCACGGCGAGTCCTCCCAGCATGATGCGCCGGGGGCATCCCACGCTGCAGACGGTATCATTGGCCATGTTTCTTCGCATCCTCAACCATTTTCTATTACACGTCCTTCCCCTGGCCCCGACCTTTCACGGGCTACCTCACAGTCTGGAGCAACCACCTTGTATGCTCCCATGACACATCACCATGGACCCTCATGTCCACCTCAGTGCTTAGGTTATGCGACTCCTGCTTATGCTCCCCCAGTCGCACCTCAGCCTTACTACCATCAGCAGGCTGCCCCAGCTCCTGCGCCTTCACAAGCCCAACCTACTTATTATCCGCCACAGGCAGCCCCTGCGGCAAATCCACAACCCGCTCCGCAGCCATATCAGCAACCCCCTCAAGTTGCTGCACCTGCTCAGCCTCAACCTGCATATCATCCACCACCGCCTGCTCCAGCACCTGCGCAACCTCAAAACCCACCTGCTGCTCAAGGGCAAGTTTACGCCCAACAAAATCCGCAACAGAACCAGAACAACCAACGCAACCAGGGCCAACAGAACCGCGGCAAAGGCCGTAATCATGGGAACAACCAACCTGCAGACCAAGCTGGTCAACCGGCTAATCCCCCCGACAACAACAACGCGGCCCCTGCTAACCAAAACCCTGATCGCCCGCCCAAGCAGGCTAAAAACCCTAATTTGAGAACAAACCATCCTTGTTCTATCTGCGGGGTCTATGGCCACTACACACATACTTGCCCACATTTGGAGCGAGCTCGACAACTTTGGGTTGATGATGCCCATCGCCAAGGGCATGCGGCTCCTTAAGCACCGCCCAACCCCCCACAACCTCAGCAGCAACCTTTGGTGCTGCAAAACCCCTTACCAACCCAAGGCGTGGTGAACACTCAGCCGTTGACCCCTCAAGCTAACGCGCAACCCCAACAACAACAGATCACATACGCCGCTCCTGATCAACCCATGTTTGACTCAGGTACCCATCACTTGTTGATGATGTCTTCCAATGATGTCAACCTACAGACCCGTCGGAACCAATATGGCTCCACCTCTGAAGCCCTTCGCGCTGATAAAACCGCTAATGCTCATCCCACTGATCAAGCGTTACGTATCCCTCCCCCGCCGGTCGATGGCGCTTCCAAAGCAGCTCGTTTCCCACTTCACCGTATCAACAACAATCCCAATGCGCGCGCTGGGTCAAACTACAACATTGTAGACGACCTAGCCCAATCTCCCGCAGCCATGTCTGCGTTAGAAGTCTTGAAGAACTGCCCTTCCCAGCGCAAGACTTTACTCTCAGCAATTGGGGCTATCGAACCAACTGATTCGAATTTGATGGCATTTGATTTGGACCAGTCCGAACCACGCCTGCCTTCCACCTTAGCATTCCAAGTTTATGTTTCCGTTCGGAATCTTGTCATCCATCGATGCATCATCGATGAGGGTGCCTCCACATGCATTATGTCTACATTCGTATGGCAGATGTTGGGATCCCCTACCCTCCAGCAGTCTACCACTGCGTTACACGCCTACGACGGTCGTTCGGCTCAGCCCCAAGGTCTCCTAGCCAATGTCCCTGTCCAGTTAGGTGGTAAAACCGTCCTTATCGACATCGAGGTAATCAATGCCCAATTAGATTATAACCTTTTACTTGGCCGCAGCTACATGTATGCCATGCGGGCGGTTGCCTCTTCCGTCTTTCGCACCATGATGTTCCCCCATGAGGGACGCGTGGTTAAGGTTGACCAGCTCACCTACTATGATCCCAGTGCTCCCGCGGCACCTGAAAATGTTCTCCCCATGGTTGAACAAACCGTTTCTCGTGCCACCACCTCGTTTGTTTCCTCTACGGGACCTGGAGTCTACTCAGACGCGTCGATGACCTCCACCTTTCAATCCATTCCTCCCCCGTCATCTACACCCGAAGTGTCTGACTTATGTACCTTGTCCCACGACAACCAACCACCTAACAATCAACCACCCTTGTTGCCTAAACCACCATTGGTACCTAGCCACATTGGTGTTACACCTATCCATATGATCCCCTTCCTAGTCCCTCCATCAGGAGTAGTAAGCGCCCCGGTCATGGCTACCCTTAGTCTCCCTGGGTTAACTTTGGGATTACCCGTATGGTATCTTTCGCCTCCCGTTCGCCCGCCGACACCAGACGTCGTTCTCCAACCGGTGCAACCCATGGCTACTACCACTCAGCCACATCCCGGTGTCTCTACCCCTTCGTCCTCCACGACTCCACCTCCTACCACCAAACCCACTGGGGGCAGAGGTCCACAACCTTACACTGCTGTACCACCTCCCAAGACAGTAAAAAACCCTCCAGTATTTCGTGCTCCTCCCAAATGCTCGCTGTGCAACGAATTGGGCCATGCGACCCACCAATGCCCACAGTTACTAGCCCTACAGAAGCACATGCAGATGCTCGACGATGACCCCAACATCCCGGTTGTCGAACTAAACCCCACCCCTAAGCCCAAAGACAAATCCCTGCGTACCAACCACCCCTGTGCCATATGCGGTGTTTACGGGCATTATTCCCATCATTGTCCCGATCTCCCGGATTACAGAGCGGCTCTCTATGAGATGAACAATCTGGATCTTGAGACGGCACCACCTACTATTGAGGAGATCTACCCCCCAGACTCTTCACCTTCAGGAGAGGTTAACACCATTTATATGATCTCTTCCACCACTACTCCCTCGTCAACTGATTTGACGATGCAAACTTTCCGTACCAATGAGGAGATTCTTGAGGCCCTTACCACCCCGGATTATCCCTGGGATGATATGCACCACCGTTCCTATTTCATCCCAGAAGAATCCTCCTCTAGCACAGCTACCCAATTCACAGTTGAGTCCAAAGAATTCCTTCCCACCAAGGTCGACTGGTTCAAGGACCCTATTCCTGCTCCTGACGCCTTCGAGGAAGGTAACATGGCTAACATCTCACCTGTCATCCAAATTGATATCGCTGCCCCAGGACGTGCCCCTGAACTCATCACTTTGGGAGCATTATGCAGTAAACAAGAGATTGAGGACTACATAAACCTTTTCAGAGAATTCCGTGATGTCTTTGCCTGGTCCTATATTGAAATGCCCGGTCTTGACCCCGCCATTATAGCGCACCACATTGACACATGGCCTGATGTACCCCCTGTCCGTCAGAAACAACGTCCTATTCCTCCCTCAAAGTTCCCAGGATGTGACCCTGACCTCATTACTTTAGGAGCCTCCTGCAGCGAGCAGGAGATTGAGGACTACAAACAACTCTTCCACGAGTTCCGTGATATCTTCACCTCCCCCCTCGAGCAGTGTCTGCTGACACTTGAACAAACTGATGAAGACCGTCGCGCCACCCTCCAGAACATTGAAGCTGCCCAAAACCGCTCCAAAGCCGGTTATGACAAATATGTTCACCCTCGAACTTTCCATGAAGGGGACCTCGTCCTCGCTTATGGCCAAGCCCATGACAAAACTGGCAAAGGGAAGTTTGAATCCATGTGGCAAGGCCCTTACATCGTGCAGACCTGCCTCAGCAAGGGGGCATACATCTTAGCCGACTCTAAAGGCCATCCTTTGCGAAACCCCCATAATGGGTTGTATCTCAAGCGCTTTTACCCATAAAAGAAACCTGCGGCCTCATTGGTCTGCGTTGTACAATGTACTTTCTTGTTGTTTTTGTCTTTCCACACCATTTCCACCACTAGAATCAGCACGACGGAACCATCATGATGGTCACCTCGTTGCATTATTTTTGTTCCGTCATTTTTTGCCCATTTTTCAGACTCCACTAGTCGCCTCGGTTTGCGTGCCACATCGGCCGTTCTCCGTTTTTCACATGTTTTATATCATCAGATTCATTTTTCCGAGCTGGTGATGATGTTTGAGGTCATTTCTCGCTCTCACCTCTAGATTTTTTGGGTATTTTTCCAAAAAATGCCCTCATCGCCTCGGTGTGCGTGCCACATCGGCCGTTACCTGTTTTTGACATCCTTTATATTGTCGGATTCATTTTTCTGAGCTCATGATGATGCTTGAGATCATTTCTCGCTCTCACTTGGTACAATTTCCACATTGTGTCCCGACACCTTGCTGCCTCGGTTTGCGCGCCACATCGACCGCTATCGGATTGTACCACATTTTTACATAAGCCATTCACTCCTGTCATACTGCAAATGTTTCGTTATTTTGCCACCATTTCATATACCCCGCAAGGAGGCCAAGCAGTGTTCCCCCCTACCCTCATTCTTGATCATCATTACTGATCCTTGATTGAACACTTCCTCCTTGCCTAGCCATTCCTTTTGTTCGGTATAATTTTATCCCTTTTTCGGGCCGGACAAGTCCTTTACGAAAAAGGCACTTAGGGAGTTTCCGTTAAGCTCTTTTCTGACTCCTAAAAGAATGAAAACATCGCCGAGAAATCTTGCTTCCTTTCATGCTCGTTAAAGTACCTGAAAGGGCGTCTATCTGGTATAAGTTTAACCCTTTTCTGGACCTGGTAGACTAATTACGAAAAAGGAATACTCTAGTCACACCGGCTAGAAGAGTTCTTCATTGTATCCTTTTATGCTTCTTTGGGCCCTGGAAACTAAATCTACGAAAAAGCAACCCCCTGGAGTCTTCTTGTTTGCTTTCAGACTCTCTAAAATTGAAAGCAACCACGAGCATGAACTGTCCTGGGCTCGTAAAATCCACACGACAATACCATTCCAATCATTTCAAAGTCTTCTTATCACTTTCAGACTCCTTAAAATTGAAAGCAACCACGAGCATGAACTGTCCTGGGCTCATAAAATCCACACGACAATATCATTTTACACAAACTTCTTCTAGTTCCTTAACCCATGAAGAAGTCCCTACCTGTGCCTCCTGGCACTACGATCGATCATCTCGGCAGCACCCCCAATCAGGTCGCCTTTGTTCAGAGTATTCTGCAGTCTCCTGCCATTTTATACCAGCTTGAGTCTCCCTCAGCCCAGTTATCCTCCCAGATCCATTACAGCTATGATCCTGTTCCCCTCAGTCAGTTTCATATGCTGCCAGATCATACCCATTATCATACTCTGAACAAAGGAAGTTTGAGTCCACCCACTCTACTTGCCCAGTTGTCCCCCCACAGTTTGTCAATCCTGCCACCAGTACTATCACATTTCGGTTCTCCACCTCGTGCTCCTGTCAAGGAAACATCATTGCCTTGATAGTTGCAGATATCCCTCTGTCGACGACAGCTCCTCTATTCCAGAGGATAGGCCCAGAGGTCCCTACGCCTTGGACTTATCATCATCTGTGGTAAGTGCCTACGGACCATTTTGAGAGGAGTCATCATTGCCTCTCCGAGTGGTTTTTTCTCACATGCTCGACTTCAGCACCTTGATCGCATCGTCGAGAATCGCGTAGGGTTATATCCTTTACATTATGTGTCAAAGACCCCAAATTTCCCCCGACTCTAGCACATTGGTGAGTCACTTTGGAACGACCAGTTATATGTTCCTGTGGATGTCCGGGCTGCGTTAGGCGTTTGTATTCGGAATCCATCCAGTTACATGCTTCCTTGAGTACCCAGTTTCAGTCCCATATCAGTTCCTCTGGTACCCCAGTCAGCAGCACTGTTGATGTTCTAGTGCACCAGTTCTTCAGTTACCACATGATCAGTTCAGCAGTATGTCCCAGATTTTGTGTCCCCTCTGGACACTTATGATGTACACAGTGGTTCTCTATGTATCTTTCAGGTCCCTCTTTTCGGGCCACACAGTTATTTTATGTATCTTGATACGAGCATGGGTATGCCCGCCTCGTCCATATATTGAGATTATTCCTCAGTCAGTATTTGAGGTCATGTATATTTCAGGTCCCCTTTTTTGGACCCCATTGTTTATGTTATGTTATATACTGATACGAGCATGGGAATGCCTGCCTCGTCCATATAATTAGATGATCCCTCATCCATTATTGAGGTTATGTACTTTTAGTTCTTGCAGTTGTTCGGGATCGTTGTTCCGGGCTTCGGTTTGTTTCTTCTCTTCTCTCCACACCCCAAGAAAACCATTCATGACTTATGATGTCCATCGGCCATACGATGAGCTCCTGCCCTCGCACATCAGGGGGCAATCTGTTAACACCCAAAAAGTGTTCACTACCTCATCTACCACATTATATGGCTCATTTGTCCATTTTCCTACCATATTTCCCTTAAAATCTCAAAAACTCCCATTAAAAAGCCTCCAAAAGGCCTAAAATGCCTCCAAAAGGCCTAAAATGCCTCCAAAAGGCCACAAAACCCTCAAAATAGCCTAAAAAAGGCTAAAAAACCCCCTTTTCCTCCAAAAATATCCAAAATTCCTCAAAAATAGCAAAAATCCCCTAAAAAGGGAATAAAAAATATAAAATAATGAGGAAAAGGAGGAAAAAACCCTATACAGCTGCACAAAACCATGTGTTTCCCAAAACCATGGGTCAGCACTCCACCACCAAAAAACTATAAATAGGTGATGGAGATCCCTTATTCCATATCCACAATCACAAGCACCCTTACTCTGCCAAAATCTCTCTCGAAACCCTAGTTCACCATTGAACTACTTTCACCTTGAGAGCCACCTTTGGCCCATTCCCCCCATTGGAGAAAGAGAAGGAGCATATTGGAGCTTGGAGCATCCTCTTGGACATTGCAAAGAGCTTCATCAAACCTTCACATTGAAGGTAATATCAATACAAAAAGCCATTCTTTAAATTTGTTGTTTATGTTTCATGCATGTTTTAGAAGTAATTTAATTTCTGTTTTAGCTTAATTATTTACATCTATTGAACTGCTACTAAGGAGTCCATTCTCCTTAGTAGGTGCTCATTTGCACAAGCTAGGGGTAAAACCCCAGCCACACAATGGATAGAGGCCAACAAGGTGACTTCATCTAAATCAATTTCACCTCTTGAAGCCTCTTTCTCTCTTTTCGACGGGCATGTTACTGGATTATATTGGCAATATGGAATATGGTTGTCATTGATGTCAAAGGATATTGGTAATGATAAAGGAATAACTAAGGTCATGATGGCAGAGTGAACTTAGTGAAAGACAAAGGAAGTGATGACATGGCATGGATGATGATATGACAGATATGATGACTTGGCATGGCATAGATGATGATGTGGCATGAAGTTGAAATAATTGTTGCACTATGACATCATTTTGGAGAAATATGGCAAATTGGTGAAAATCAGGAACTTGACTAAGTATGGAATAAATAGTCAAAACTAGTCTAAGAGGGTCTAATATAATGCCCGACATAAATTATGGGTTAAAGAAAATGCCTGCACCATATTGGCATCTTGTAGCTTGGTATTTGGCCTACCTAACCATGTCTTCAGATTGTCTTGGAAGTGGTTTAGGAAGAAGTTATGGACCTTCCAAAACAGTGTTTTAGGCAGATTAAACCAACTTAAGAAATTTGCCTAACTATGGAATTAATGTTAAATTTGTCTAAGTGGCCTCAGGGAAATGCCCGCCACATATCATAGGATGATGAGAAAAATATTTTGAGAGCGTGGATCTCTAGAGTGTTGTATGGTGCATCTTACCATATGATTATCTTGTTCAAAGAGACTTTGAGGAAGAAGATATGGATCTTCCAAAAGTGCTACTTAGCTTGATTTGCACCACTTCAGTAAAATGCCCACCAAGGAGAGAGAAAGTAGCCTCAAAGGTTGAAACTGGTCGTGTTGGATTCATCTTGTTGTCCTCTACCGATTGGGTATCTCACTTTCCAAGTTTGAAGAAAAAATGAAATCACCTTGGTGACCTAGGGTTTGAAGAAAATTGGTTAAGTGTTAGAAAAGGAGTTTGAGAGACCATTTGGAGATGCCCACAAGGAGGGGTTCTTGTTCTTTGATGAACTAGCTATCCATCCATGGAGTTAGTTTCCTTCTGGGTGTTCACACATGTGAAACATGAGTCTTCCAAAATGGGAAGATCTATGTTTAATTTGTGTATCTTGTTGATTTCATGTTTTGATTAAAGTTTAAATAAGTGGTTTAAATGGTAAAAAGTTATCAATACTGATTCAACCCCCCCTCTCAGTATTGACCAGCTTCCAATAGAGTAGTGCAAATCAAGTTGGGAGGCACTTTTGGCCCTTTGGGCTTAATTAAGTCCCTGCGGGCATCTGGGCATCCCGTAAGCCCTTGTGGGCTTCACCTCATCTCCTTGAGCTTTTAACCCCTTTTGCAGGTATTTAATAAGCCTTATGCGGGCATAAATGAACCCCTTGCAGGCATCTTTATCCCCCTTATGTGGACATGTTTATAAGCCTCCTGCGGGCATCTTCCTAAGCCTTTGCGGGCATAATATAAAGTGTCTTTCAACCTTATTTTTCACTGATTTTGGCAGGCCAAAATCTCGCACGTGAGAGCACAAAATAGATATATGAATCCATGGATGGATGGCTAGTTCATTAGAGAACAGGACTATGACATCTGGCTAGTTTTATTAGCTCATGAACACCTCCTTGCAGGCATTTCCAAATGGCCTCTGAGCCATGTGAGTTTGACACTTAGACAAATCTTTGTCTTTAATATGCAAATCACTTTTTCTTTCACTTTGGCTGATTGATTTCTTCCTCGTCTGATCACCATAAAGAAAACTACAAGCATGACTGGATAGCTACTTCAATGATGAACAAGACCATGTCAAAATATGAACTAAGTAACACATAACCATCATCTGGCGGGCATTTGAAAGTGGCCTTCCAAACTGTTAATTTGCCACTTAGGAAAAATTTTCAAGCCCTAGGTTAATATAATGAGATTTTTCTTTTCATCAATTTTGAAGTGTGAGACATCCATTGGATAGGGGCCAACTAGGGGATTCTATCCAAAACGTGTCTGAGGAAGAAGTTATGGATCTGCCAAAACAGGGTTTCAAGAAGATTGGACCAGTCTAGGAAAGTGCAAAAATTGTCTGAGTATAAAATCACTCAAACTTCCTAAGTGACCTTGGTAAAATGCCCGCCATCTCTTGTGGTTGATGTCTTAAATCATTTTGAGAGTATGGATCTCTAGAATGTTGTTTGGTGCATCCAACCATGGTCTCAGATTTTCCTAAGAGTCTCTAAGGAGGAAGATATCAATCTGCCAAAAGTGCCTCCTAGCTTGATTTGCACTAATCTAGTAACATGCCCGCCGAGGAGAGAGAAAGAGGCTTTAAGAGGTGAAATTGGTCTGGATGGAATCACCTCATTGGCCTCTATCCATTGGTTGTCTCACACTTTCAATTTGGTGAAAATAAAAATCTCTTCATACTATAAACCTAGGGTTTGATCATTTTGCCAAGTGTCAAATCAACAGTTTGGAAGGCTAAGAGGCCAATTGGAAATGCCCGCAAGCAGGTGTCCTTGTGCTGATAAAATTAATCAGGTGGCATAGACTTGTTCCTTGATGAAATGGCTATCTATCCATAGGATTATACTTGCCTCTGGAGTTCACACGTGTGGTAGCAAAGCCTGCCAAAATGAGAAGAAGTTTGTTTTGATATCCAAATAAGGTTTGAAGAGGCATTTGGAAATGCCCGCCAAAGAGTGTCCTTGTGCTAATAATTTGTCCAGATGGCATGGACATGTTCCTTGGTGATCTGGCCATCTAGCTGTGGTGTCAGTTCTCTCTTTGAGGCTCACATGTGTAATATTTTGGCCTGCCAAAATTGTGAAAAATAAGGTTAAATGACACCTTATGATTTTCCTACAAGGGCTTGTAAAAATGCCCGCAAGGGTTTGTAAAATGCCCACGGGGGATTAATGAATAAACTGACAAGAGATTATGTATTCCTGCAAGGGATTATGTATTCCCGCAAGGGGATTAATGTATGAGGGTTAAAGAGTTTATCGCAAGGGCTTGTAAGATGCCTAGAGGGGTTTGAAAAATGCCCACAAGGGCTTGTAAGATGCCCGTAAGGGCTTAAATTAAGCCTGGAAGGTGCTTAAGGCAGAAACCCGTGAGAGCATGGGATATGCCCACAAGCCAAGGGAGATAAGCCCGCGAAATTTTGGAGTATGTCCGCAGGTGAACGAGGATAATCCCGCTGGCTAAAGATACAGGCTAGCCCATAGATGAAGAAGCCCACAGGCCTGAGATGGAAGAAGCCCGTAGATGACCAAAGAAGGTTAATTAATTAAATTAATTAACAATTAAATAATAAACAGAATTATGAATTAAATGTTAAAAAGAACATAGATTTGAAGAGATGGGTCATTTATGCCCAATAATGTTGTTACATCACATTATCTAGTTTGAATGGTGGTATCATTTCATTCATGAAAAACAATTTTATCCATCATCATTGTATGCAAAGTGGTGAAGAACATAACATTCGTAATGAAATGACATTCATATGGTCTTGATGTATTAAGAGACCTATTTTGTTGATATTTTGGTGATATTTATGGCCTTAATGTCTTAAGAGACCTGTTTTGTTGAAAAGTCCAAAATGATCCTAACACAACATTATATGCAAAGTGGTGAAGAACAAAACATTCATAATGAAGGTGTGGAAAATCTATGGACCTCATGTGCATATAAACTCCATCAAAAAATGTGAGGAAGCACTTAGATCGAACAAAAAAAGTGGTCATAGGTGCAAAAATGTAACTATTAAATTGTTGAGAATCATGCCTCACATCACAATAAAGTATAAACCAAAGCATTTACTGTAGAACCACTAACTCTTGGACATTAAGAAGATATCAATACAAAAATGAGGACTTCATAGACATGAATACCATACGTATGAGCACTGAATAAACACAAATACCATACTTCATAATTAGCATTGACTGTAGAACCACTAACTCCTGGACATAAAAAGTAAGACAACTAATTAAAGCATTTTCCATTATATGCCGATAAATACAAAACTCCATCATACACAATTTTTGTTTTCATTAACTATCGATAAATACATAAATACATAAATACATTGATTTATACATGTCTAGCATGTTTTTGAGATGGCTGCAATCCCTCCTCTTGAGCAAAAGACAAATCTGAATGGTCTCTCTTGCCTTTCGTAGAAGAATGTAATTGTCCTGGATCTGTACAAGCTGGCACATTTTGTGGTTTGTTTTCAAGCTCTTTAACTCTCTGTATAGATTTTTTTTAAATTTGCAAGCAAAAATTTATTTTCCTCCATCAGTTTGTTCAACATTGCCACATTTTTATTATACCTTGTTTTCCCCACTTTTTCATTTTCCTCCAATTTTTGTCTAGTATTTTTCAACTAACCTTTAACTTCAGTCAATTCACATTTCATATTCTCTATTTCTTTCTCCTGCTCTTTTTCCCTTGACTCTGTTGCGTTGGGAAGGATAGGAATTGCAACCATCGCAACAACTGGCCCTTTTGAACCCTTATCCAAATCAACAATTGTGGATTTAAGTTTTTGAATTTCCATATCACATCTCAAATGCTGAAATTTTCTACCTTCTAAGAGTTTTGATTCCAGCTCCCTTTTTTTGCATCTTTCCCAACCATCTTCTCTTTCATTTCCGTATGTAATGGTGATTGACCATACAAATCACCTAGTGCAACATTTGCTGAGAAGCTTTCTTGTAGCATCTTCTCTAGCTCTTCTAAGGACATTGTACCTGTAGTTGTTTTTTTCCTTCTACCCTTACCCTCATCTCCTTGGGTACCCTTACCTTCACCCTCACCACCTTCTTGACTAGAAATTTTTTCTCCTCTACTTTGGTTTTTAAGTTTTACAGATTCAGATATCCTTCCAAACCTTGTGGCTATCAGCTTATCATCTTGCTTAGAAATGTTTTTTCTCAATTTGGAAATTATTGATTCTAAATCTACAACTTTTTATCCATGGCTTTCCTCCGACTCTTTTAAATTCAGCTCATATTCTTATACTACATGTTCATATTCTTTAATTTTCTTCTCCATCACACGTAAAGGACCCATTTCTGTCCTCAGTGGTGGTACATTGAGAACAAGTGGTATTTTCTTCAACTCTTCTTTGAGTTCATTTGCTTCAGCTTTAGCTTTTTCCAAAGCCTCTTCATACCCAACCCTGAGTGACTCAATTTCATTTTCAGCATCATCATACATTTTTTCTACTTCTTTGGATAATAATTTAACCATTTCTTCTTTCCCTTTTATAATGATGTCCACTTTGAATTGATTATCCACAACTGTCTTCTGCAACACAGCTATCTGTTTGAGGCATTCTAAAATATTTTCATCTTTTCTCAAGCACTCTTTCGATGCTGAATTGCATATATAGAAAGTTTGTTCCTTTAAATGCTCCATTTTATCATATAGGAAGAACACGTACCTATTATCAAACTTATATGATGCAATGTCGGAATGCATAGAGGAAGTCCTTGATTCATATTTGGAAGAACCATCATACTCAATTGCCAATTGTTGAGGAGGAACTCTATCAATAATATCTTGAGGAATGGAAAAGTGAGCAGTAGTTTGTTCCATTTCATTTCCTGTCTCTGAGTCCCAATGACCTCTATCTACATGTCCCTGTAACTCTTTCATAGTTGTGGCAGCACGAACTACATCATTTGTGACAGAATCAGGATATTGTACTAGTAATTCACCATGGTGCTCAGGACCTTGTATTAGCGATTCCCCGTTCTATTCAAGAGGGTGTAATGGTAATTCCCCATGGTGATCAGGAGATTGTACTAATTCCTCGTTCTGTTGAGGAGACTGTACTGGCACTTCCTCATTATGTTCCCTGTGATTACGTTTCCTAACGTATGTTTTATGAACAAGTGGTTTTGGCAAAGGTATATTTTCATGCTGATTGATATTAGCAATCTCTGTTTCAATAGAATGGGGTCGACACAAATCAATAATTTTTTGAAGTGTGCCTGGTAAACTAAATTTAACCTTCTTTAATTGGCTCTCTTCCAGGGCAGAGTGGACTTTCTTAACCAATAGATGCGGAATATCTATAGGGATATCTTCCAGCCAATTTATCACTACCCACATACATTCACCAGAAATGTCATCCCTGTGATGATTCAAAATTGTCCTAAGGACAATCTGAATCAATGTTTTGTCTATTCCGGGAGGGACATCTTGCATTTTTAAACCATTCCTCAGAACATCTACTTATCGCCCACAAATTTTACTGTCCATCTGGTTCCTCTCCCATTTGGGGGTTTTCCTTGAGCTTAAAATCGCCCCCTCCTCTGCATGGAATATGTGTAGCTTGGGAAACCAAATCAAGGTCAAGGTATACCCGCTTCCCAGAAATTATGAGTTTTGTATTCCTAGCATCATATTGCGTTATTGCCTCATCTATCTCCTCATCAACATAACTGAATATGCCAAAAAAAAAGTCGAAAACCTTTGCTTTCCTCAGGATAGTTTCCATACCTCGTGGCCACATATTTGCATCTCTCCATGCATCAGAACACTCTTGGATTTTTTTTACTGTTACCCTATCATCTGTGGACGGCTATGTTTCAACTGGGGTTGCAGAGGAGGATGCCCGTGTTTCAACTGTGCTCGTGGTAGAGGACTCCCCTGTTTTAAGTTCGGCCATGGTTATCTAGGTTCAAAGTGGAGGTGAGGTGAGGTGATGTATTTCAGGCTCACGAATTATGCCCGTAGACTGAATTTCCAGCTCACAAATTATGCCCACAGAGAGTTTCAGCAACACATTAACAATTATAGATAGGGGATTATATATTCACTACCTAGATTATAGACTTGTAATCATTTTTTTTAACATGGATATTCGATTGCAATAATGTTGTATGAGATGCATGTTTAAAAAAATTGAGTTCATTAGAACAATCAATATTCAATATGAGCTAGGGTAATTTTTAAGGGCGAAATTTCACCAATTAGCTATTTTTCGGAATTTTTTTCAAAAAATAGATTCGCTATTTGGTCATTTTTAGTCTCTAATATCGCCTATATTTACATAAAATATGTTTTTTTATCATAATATTCGCCAAAATTTACACATTTCAGTAGTAAATTGTATGTTTCATATTTAATATTCGCCTACATATCTATATACATGTTTTCTTGAATCCAAAATAATCGCCTAGGATACTATACTTAAGTAAAATATTAGAATCCTTAAAAAATATTAGAATCATATTATGAGCCATTTCTTAGAATCTCCATGTAGAGAAGACACATTGAAAGGGCATAGCTCCAAGGAAGAAGATAAATTTTATATCGATCGAGATAAGTTGCTTAGTAAAACAATGTGGAGATCATGTTTCTCTAGGTTAAGATGATTTTTTAGAAACACGTGTTGAGGAGGAAGACTAAACATCAAAGAGGGAATGCTTTGAAAGTAGTGAGCATGGAATTTTCAAAATGAAAATGTTGGCCACACACAAAACTTTGGACCCTGAAAGTTTGATAAATATTACGATGATTTAGAGAAGTTATTTGTAAATTTATTGTTGAGATAAAGCTTTTGCAACTCATTCGATGCAATGAGTGCTAAGTGGACTACTCAATATCATAATAAATTTGTCATACTGAATAATACTGATGGGATATTGGTCATGCCTTAATGACATACTCTATGAAAATAATTCAAAAAATGTTATATCAACTTTATAAGTTTCAAATTCTTAAAGAGAGATACTCACATGGTTTTGTGGTAATGCCTTGATTATAATGTATATGTAATTGTATTAGCCACTTGGACACCTATTGGAAGTAGTGCACATTCAATACTAGACAAGGAAAATGGCGGTCATTTTACAAAGGTCACTTAGGCACTTTTAGCAGTTTTACTCCATCCTATGCAAAACAGCCTGAAACCCTATTTTGGCAGACATATAACTTCCTCCTCAGACACTCTCAAGACAAATTGAGACCATTTTCAGGTAGACACATCAACAAGATTCAAAATGGTGCTTCCAGATATTTTTTATCATTCTCCTGTGACGTACGACAGGCATTTCCCCAAGGCAACTTGGACCAATTTTCCAACACAACCATTTTTCAAAATTTCTCCAAAGTTTATTATGAACCCATGTTTTGGCATACCTGTAACTTTGTCATAAAGCACTCTTTTGAAGAAATGAGACCATGGTTAGATAGCCCTTTCAACAAGATACAACTTGGAAGGAAGGAGTGGGAAGTTTCCTTAACCCATGAGTTATGGAGGGCATTTTACTAAGGCCACTTAGGCAGTTTTACTCCATTTGGTGCAAAACAACCTGAAACCCTATTTTGGTAGACTTATAACTTCCTCCTCGGACACTCTCAAGACAAACAGAGACCATGTTCAGGTAGACACATCAACAAGCTTCAGAATGGTGCTTCCAGATATTTTTTATCATTCTCCTGTGATGTATGGCTGGAATTTCCCCAAGGAAACTTGCACCAATTTTCCAACACTTAGCCATTTTTCGGGATTTCTCCAAAGTTTATTCAGAACCCCTTGTTTTGGCATACCTATAACTTTGTCATAAAGCATTCTTTTGAAGAAATGAGACCATGGTTAGATAGCCCTTTCAACAATTTATAACATAGCAGGAAGGGGCGAGAATTTTCCTTGACCCATGAATTATGGAGGGAATTTTACTGAGGCCACTTAGGCAGTTTTACTCCATCCGGCACAAAACAGACTGAAACCCTGTTTTGGCAGACTTATAAATTCCTTCTCAGACACTCTCAAGACAAACAGAGACCATGTTCAGGTAGAAATATCAACAAGCTTCAACTTGGTGCTTCCAGATATTTTTTATCATTCTCCTATGATGTACGTCGGGCATTTCCCCAAGGCAACTTGCACCAATTTTCCAACACAGCCATTTTTCATAATTTCTCCAAAGTTTATTCTGAACCCCTGTTTTGGCATACCTGTAACTTTGTCATAAAGCACTCTTTTGAAGAAATGAGACCATGGTTAGATAGCCATTTCAGCAACCTACAGCATAGCAGGAAGGGGCGGGCATTTTCCTTGACCCATGAATTATGGAGGGAATTTTACTGAGGCCACTTAGGCAGTTTTACTCCATCCGATGCAAAACAGCCTAAAACCCTGTTTTGGCAGACTTATAACTTCCTTCTAGTCACTCTCAAGACAAATGGATACCATGTTCAGGTAGACACATCAACGAGCTTCAGCTTGGTGCTTCTAGATATTTTTTATCATTCTCCTGTGATTTACGACGGGCATTTCCCCAAGGAAACTTGCACCAATTTTCCAACACAACCATTTTTCATAATTTCTCCAAAGTTTATTTTGAACCCCTGTTTTGGCATACCTGTAACTTTGTCATAAAGTACTCTTTTGAAGAAATGAGACCATGGTTAGATATCCCTTTCAACAAGATACAACATAGCAGGAAGGGGCGGGCATTTTCCTTGACCCGTGAATTATGGAGGGCATTTTACTGAGGCCACTTAGGCTGTTTTACTCCATCCAGCGCAAAACAGCCTGAAACCCTATTTTGGCAGACTTATAACTTCCTTCTTAGACACTCTCAAGACAAATGGAGACCATGTTAAGGTAGACACATCAACAAGCTTCATCCTGGTTCTTCCAGATATTTTTTATCATTCTTCTGTGATGTATGGTGGGAATTTCCCCAAGGCAACTTGCACCAATTTTCCAACACTTAGCCATTTTTTAGAATTTCTCCAAAGCTTATTTTGAACCCCTGTTTTGGCATACCTGTAACATTGTCATAAAGCACTCTTTTGAAGAAATGAGACCATGGTTAGATATCATTTTGAAAAATCTATAGCATAGCAGGAAGGGGCGGGAATTTTCCTTGACCCATGCATTATGGAAGGCATTTTACTGAGGCCACTTAGGCAGTTTTACTCCATCCGGTTGCAAACCAGCCTGAAACCCTGTTTTGGCAGACTTATAACTTCCTTCTTAGACACTCTCAAGACAAACGGATACCATGGTCAAGTAGACACATCAATAAGCTTAAGCCCGGTTCTTCTGGATATTTTTTATCATTTTCCTGTGATGTACGACGGGCATTTCCCCAAGGCAACTTGCTCCAATTTTCCAACACTTAGCCATTTTTCAGAATTTCTCCAAAGTTTATTTTGAACCCCTGTTTTCGCATACCTGTAAATTTGTCATAAAGAACTCTTTGGAAGAAATGATACCATGGTTAGATATAACTTTCAACAAGCTACAACATAGCAGGAAGGGGCGGGCATTTTCCTTGACCCATGAATTATGGAGGGCATTTTACTGAGGCTACTTAGGTAGTTTTACTCCATCCGGCGCAAAATAGCCTGAAACCCTGTTTTGGTAGACTTATAACTTTCTTGTCAGACGCTCTCAAGACAAATAGAGACCATGTTTAGGTAGAAACATCAACAAGCTTCATCCTAGTTCTTCCTAATTAAGATTGAATCTAATTGTGTCTTCGTGCAAGTTACTGTCTTTGTGTTTTTGCAGGGTTTTACTGAATTTGGTGATCATGTGGACATGGCACATGTAGCCCTTTCGGTAGTTATGGTGGAGTTTTAATAGCCTCTACTTATATTCTTTGTGTGATCCTCCAAATTGGCATTATGCCAAAAAATTTGATAAGAACAAGAACCCTATGATGAATCATTTCAACCATATAATTAACAATTAAGATTCAATATTGCGCCAAGACAAATATAGAAGTTTTGCCTTGTTTAATGGACTAACTTGTGGCACTTCATCACTAGAATTGGCAGTATGCCCAATTTTTTTGATAAAACTAACACAATATCATCGCCAACTAAAACAACTAACACTTAAGCCCTCAATCACTCATATGACCATCGAGTCAACTGATATATAAAAAATATTTGTCCAACAAGCGTTGAAGCCCTTGATCACTCCATATGACCATCGTGTCAGTAGAATCCAATGGTCGAGATCATCTCCTCGGAAAATCGATGGATCTTATCACTTCTTCCAAAAGGTAGGGGGCCTGATAGATCGTCTTGGGCTTCAGGCTGGTGACTTCTTGTGGAGTCCAAGCACCTAGAGCCCCCACCATACCCTTGCACTACGCGTCGAATAAAAATAGTGAGGATGGTGTATATAAACGCATATTACCTCAACTATGCTTCCAATGTGAGTTAAATCCAAAAGACAAATTAATCACCACTGTCGATCACTTGATCGGACCGTTGCTGAGTCTCTGACTACAATTCTTCATCTTTGTCCACTGAGATTTAAATCATGAATCGAATTCTTTTGCTGGGATTTAATCAGAGCTCTTGCCATTCCTTTTGTTACAAACACCAACTTAGATCATGGTTCCTTTGATCACCTACGCTTAGGTTAATATTTTCTCGCCTTGAATCACCTCCATTTTTACTATGTCATCCAGAACCATTGAAATTATCAGCCACATCGCATAATCTGGACTTGATGTGCTCAATGCACAGGTCTTCATCTGATGCAGACAGATTAAGATCTCCCAATTTGTCAATCACATCTTTCATGGCAGCCTTGTATTTCTTAGCAAAGGTCCTCCATTTCTCCAGAACGAATTGAGCCTCTTGGCGTGTTCTTATGGGCAATTTCTTCAAGCGCTCGAGACTATATTCCAAAACCTTGATCGAAACCTCCATCTCTTTTTTTTTTAAGTCCCTCCTATTCTGAGTGGCATTCTGATTGGCAGTAGTAACGAAGGTTGTGATGTTCTTCTGCTATCGATGGACACCTCTCAAACCTATTATTACTTCATGTCCACTTCTGCATTCTCTTTGGGCTAAAATTTTCCCAACCAGAGAGTCTTTGTGTAAAGAATTATTAACTGCATACTATCGTGGCATCATATCATCAACGTCAGAATATCAAACAATTAACACCCTCTGCTTTGTCATCATACTATTTTCCATCAATGGCAACTTGTATATCTGCTCTATGATGATGATGATGATGGTGATGATGACGACAACGATCATCGCCATCTTCATCATCATCATCATCTTCCTTATCGTCATGATCATCATCAACTACGTCATCATCAACTTCATCATCCTCATCCTCATCATCTTCATCGTCATCATCATCATCATCATCATCATCTTCTTCCTTATCATCATCATTGTCGTCATCATCATTATGATGAAGATGATGATGACGATGATGACGACAACGACGATGATTCTTCCTTATCATCATCATCGTCTTCATCATCATCGTGATGAAGATGATGATGATGATGATGACGACAATGACGATGATTCTTCCTTATCATCATCATTGTCGTCATCATCATCGTGATGAAGATGATGATGACGATGATGACGACAACGACGATGATGCATATGATGAAGATGATGATGATGATGGAGATGAAGAAGATGAAGATGATGATGATGAAGAAGGAGATGATGATAATGATGAGGATGATGATGACGATGAAGAAGAAGATGATGATAATGATGATGATGATGACAAATATGATGATGATGATGATGATGATGATGATGGTGATGAGGATGATGGTGGTGATGATGACAACGATCATCGTTATCTTCATCATCATCATCTTCCTTATCGTCATGATCATCATCAACTACGTCACCATCAACTTCATCATCCTCATCATCCTCATCATCTTCATCATCATCATCACCATCATCAACATCATCGTCGTCATCATCTTCCTCATCATCATCATCGTCGTCATGATGATGATGATGATGATGATGATGATGACAATGACAACGATGAAGATGATGAAGACGATGATGATGACAGAGATGAAGATGATGATGATGATGATGACGAATATGATCATGATGATGAAGAAGAAGATGATGATAATGATGAGGATGACGATGATGAAGATAATGAAGATGATGAGGATGATGGCATGAATAATATGATGATTATGATGACGACGACGATGATGATGATGATGAAGAAGAAGTAACAGAGGTAATTTCTCATTGTGTTTAGTTTCACATTAGATCGGGATGAAGGTCGAGCTGGGTTGATTGATTCTCTGATCAATCAACAAAAATCGTAGAGTTGCAGATGACTCAATCAGTAGAGTTTGAACGGCTCGGATCAAAGCGAACGTGGAGATCGACAACAGGGAAAGGATTCACAAAGTGAATGTGTGTGGGAGTTAATATTTCCGCAAGCATCATCATCATCATCCACTCCCAAACTCCCAGTGATTGCTACTATGTTCCTGTGCACTAGTCTTCTACCCTGTTGGTTCTCTGTTGTGCCTCCCAAAGTCTACTCCAACTCCTGAGACACTCTTCCTATGTCCATCGAATCCTCCAGATCCTGCAGACCTGCAATTGTCAATGACCTTTATCGTGCTGCACAATCAATGAAAAAGGGGGAGATTGATGAGCAAGGTTGTCATTGATGACTAATCATGAATGACAAAGGTAAGATAAAGGATGATGATATGACAAGAAGTGACAAATATTGATGACATGGATTGATATGGGCATTGGAACACAGAATGGGTCAAATGACCCATTCTGTGGTAATTTTTGGTTTGATGGGGCCATGGAACCCTTGGTGATGGTCCATGCTACCAATTGACGATGGGCTTGAAGTCCATGGAAAACATCTAGATTCATCTTGATTGAAAGTCATATGAAAACCTTGAAAGAGTCCTAGAAACTCTTGCATATGGTGCTTTGGGTCAGTGTGCCATTGTGTCCATCAAGCTAAATGAACGGGTCAACGAAAAATCTACCCACAAGTCAACACACAAACATGGCTAACCACAAACATAACAAAACAAGTGGGATAACAACAAAGTCAACATAACATAACAAGTGGGGTAGCCATAAACATAACATAACTAGTGGGATAACCACAAAGTCAGCATAACATAACAAGTGGGCTAACCTCAAATTCAACATAACATAAAAGCACTCTCTCAAAGATATGTGGTCCACATATGTGCCATGCAACAATTGAAAGTTTATCATCACTGTATAGGAAGGGTTCAACTTGGAAAATGTGATCCTCTCATCCTCATTTCGAAGTTTGATGCAGGAGCATCAGGGCCTAGGAAGATCATTCGGAGTTGATCGACAAGAGGAGTCGACCAGGGGGAGTGCAAACGAACACTAGTGCTTAGGAAGATTGGCTGTCGAAGTCAATAATTTGAGAAGGATTATTCGATATGCGATTGACAAAAGAAGAGGAAGGTCGAGAGTCGACATGTCAAGGTCGACAGAGAACAGGTTGTAGCAGAAGGCCTTGCAGGTAGACATGTTGTTGAACCGTGGCACCGACAAGTTTTGAGGCAAAAGCCAAGCGAGGAGGAAGGGGCAGACTGGAGAAGCCTTAGAATCAAATTGAAGCTGAAGGATAAGTCAAAGTATGACAAAAGATAGTATGGTCGAGACGTAGGGTCAACTACATTAGCAGTGTAAAAGAAGTGCAGAAGTCAAGGCGAGTAATTGGTAGCCATTCGAGGTTGCTAAGGAATTTATGAGCAGTTATTGATGGTGGTTAGCATCATGACAGATGTCACCATAGGAAGATCTTGTGCAGCATGACAGAGGTCACTGACAATTGCAGGTCTACAGGATCTAGAGGATTCGGCAGACATAGGAAGAGTGTCTTGGGGGTTGGAGTAGACCTCGGGATGTGCAGCAGAGCACCATCATGGTAGAAGACCGGTGCGCATGCACATAGTAACAATCACTAGGAGTTCGGGAGTGGATGATGATGATGATATTGATGATGATGATGATGATGATGAAGAAGATGATGATGATAATCATGAGGATGATAATGATGACGATGATGATGAAGATGATGAAGATGATGATGATGATGGAGATGAAGAAGATGATGATGATGATGACGAAGATGATGATGATGATGATGATGATGATGATGACGAAGAAGAGGATGATGATAATGATGATGATGATGACGAATATGATGATGATGATGATGGTGGTGATGATGATGATGAAAACGATCATCGTCATATTCATCATCATTAGCATCATCTTCTTCCTTATCATCATCATCATCATCATCATCATCATCAATATCATCATCATCAACAGCAGCATGATGATGATGATGATGATGAAGATGAAGATGATGGAGATGATGATGATGAAGATGTTTATGATGATGATGGTGGTGGTGATGACGACGACAATGATGATGATGATGATGATGAGAATGAGTGATGCAGGTGGGAATGACGGAAGCCAAATCAACGTGCTTCCCCCATGAATTATTTTGATTCTCTGACATCGAACCACTAAAATTAGCTAAAAGCCAGCTAAGTTCGGCTTTGATCTCGCCCGTTGATCTATGATCGATGTGGAACACCTCAAGTCGGCTTGCGGAAATGTTAATTCCCGCGTACGATCACTTTGCATATCCTTTCCCCATCGTCGATCTCCCCGTTCGATTTGATCTAAGCCATTCAAAATCTACTGATTGAGTCGAATGAAACTCTACGATTTTTGTTGATTGATCAGAGAATCGATCAACCCATCTCGACCTTCGTCCGGATCTATGATGATGATGATAATGATGATGATGATGATGAAGATGATGATGATGGTGGTGGTGGCGATCATGAACATGATGATCATGATGAAGATGATGATGATGGCGATGATGAAGATGATGATGATGACGATGATGAAGATGTTAATTAGGAATAGGGCGTGGTAATGATGATGATGACGATGATGAAGATTTTAATTAGGAATAGGGCGTGGCAATGATGATGATGATGATGGTGGAGGCGATCATGAAGATGATGATCATGATGAATATGATGATCATGATGAAGATGATGATGATGGCGATGATGAAGATGATGATGATGAAAATGATGAAGATGTTGATTAGGAAGAGGGAGACGACAAAATGAAAAATCACCCAACAAGGGAAAGCAATTAGATACCTAAGTATCCTTGTGGGTGTCATTGTCTCATTAGTTCAAAAAATATTATTAAGTAAGATTGAAACTAAATTACAAAAGGACTCATGTGGAGATATATCTCTAGAAAGTAAACTTAGCATCTTGGATAGGACCTATCTACTAACCATTTTTTCCTTTTACCTTTATCATCATAATTAAAAAATGGAAATGGCTTTAAGAAGGTTCTTATGGAGATGAAAATGAGGAAAAAATATCTATGTTTGATTGTTTGGAAAATGCATGCTTCCTAAGAGACAACGTTGCTTGGGAAATATGTACTCTTTATGAAGACAAAGGAGACCTATGTTTCATTGGTATAAATTTTGGAGGAAAATATTGGCATTGGATTGGATTGTAAGAGCCACATATGGATGGTGATGATGATGAGGATGAGGATGAGGATGAGGATGATGAGGATGATGATCATGATGATTATGATGAAGATGTTGATGATGATGATGAGGACGACGACGATGATGATGATGATTGATGGTGGTGGTGGTGATGAACATGATCATGATGAAGATGATGATGATGGCGATGATGTAAAAGATGATGATGATGACGATGATCAAGATGTTGAATATTTGGTCAAAGAGGGAGATGGCGATGATGATGATGAAGATGAATATCATGATCATGATCATGATCAAGGATGGTGGTGATGATGACGACAACGACGATGATGATGATGAGGATGAGGATGAGGACGATGATGATGAGGATGATGATGATGATGATGATGATGATGATGATGATGATGATGATGATGATGACTAGGATGAGGATGATGAAGATGATGATCATGATTATCATGATGATGATTAGGATGAGGATGATGATGATGATGATGATGAAGATGAAGATGATGATGATGGTGATGGTGATGATGATGATGTTGATGAAGATGATGATGATGATGATGATGATGATGATGTGATGACAAGATCTTTACCTTGGTCTTCACTAAAGTATTATGAGCTTGGCCAACATTATAATAGAATGGTTATGAGTGATTATTCACTCCTATAAAGAATGCACTTTATAGAACTACCAAATTTCTTAGTTAGGATCCTCCTCTTTTAAGACACCGGGATAGGACCATAAGTCTTGATTCTTCATGTGCACAAATCTAAGAACATGAGGCTTCAGAGGGCCCAAAAAGTTGTATTTTTTTTTTACTACTTCCTCGGATCATATTGAATTTTCAGACTAGTCCTTGGAATGGGTGTTAGGAGAAATCCTTAATTTTTTATTCAACTGGTTGCTCCCCCTATCATGTAGACGTCTTCATTTACTGGGATCCCCCTAAAATTGTGACGATGAAGAATATGATGATGATGATGAAGATGATTAACTCAAATTAATTTAAAATACAACAAAATATAAAATATGAAAATAAAAAAACCCAAATAAACTAAACAAAAAAAAAATATGCAAATAAAAAACAAAACAAAACACAAAACACAAAACATAAAATATGAAAATAAAAATACAAAAAAACATAGAAGGAAAAGACTCCCACGCACTAGCTCATTAGCAGCATCCAGAGAAAAACAACAAAGAACAAGTTCACTCCCCCACACTAGTTCATTAGCAGCATGCAGAGCACTGGTAATTTGATGAGCAGAGCAGAGGTAAATCGAGGAGCAGGGGATACCAATCCAAAGGATACCAGCGTTCCCAAGGAAGGAAATATAGCGACAGTCCAGAGGATAACAAAGGGCCCAATGAATTCAGTAATCCCATTAACCTTGGAAGCATAATGATGCAGGCCCTGGGGAAATCCAATGGACCTCTACTCTCTGCACATGAATCCTCTACCCATTTCTTATTGAAATCAACTTATTCGAGCATCTATTAGGATTTAAACAGGAATTCACCCCCAATCAGACTATACTCGTGAAGTCTATAAATGATTTAGATACATATTCTTTGTGTATTTGTATTGTTAAACAGAAGTTGCATAAATTTCAGGCATTTAATTAGAAATTCACATACCCAGTAAAGAAATCAAAAGTTCCTTACAACAATTCATCTAGTCAAACACAACATATACATATACACCAGAATCACTATGTTTCTTCATAAAATATCTTACAAAGCTTTCAAATTCAATCACAGATCGATTCTCAGAAACAGAGGTTGCATTGTTTATTCTTTAATGGCGCATACAATATTTAATGGTAGTCTTGCAGCATGGTATGTCTTGGTAGGTGGTAGTATGATTCCTTGTTATTGGTTTCTATTTTTTCAGGTGCTAATGAATTTGTATATATAAACACTAAGGTTCCCACACTCTTCATCAATGTACAACACTTCATTAATGGGTGCTCCATTTCAACACATAATTTTCATCTCTTTCAACTTTAACACAAGGACCTCTTGTCCCTTGGGAGTATTAAGGTTGAAAGAGATGAACATTATGTTTTGATGAATTAGTTGAAAGAGATGAACATTGTGTTTTAATGGAGTAGTTGAAAGAGATGAAAATTATGTTTTAATGTTACAACTGTGCTATCTTGGTTCACTATTTTTGTTGGTGAAAGTGTGCTTCCGTGTTTGGATTCCCCTTGGTTGGGTGTTTTGAAAGTCCGATTCCGACAGAACATAAATGAGGATGAGAGGATCACATCTTCCAAGTTGAACCCTTCCTATACAATGATGATAACATTTCTGTTGTTGCATGGCACATATGTGGACCACATATCTTTGAGAGAGAGTGCTGTTATGTTATGTTGAATTTGTGGTTATCCCACTTTTTATGTTATGCTGACTTTGTGGTTATCCCACTAGTTATGTTATGTTTATTATTACCCCACTTGTTATGTTATGTTGAATTTGTTATGTTGACTTTGTTGTTATCCCACTTGTTCTGTTATGTTTGTGGATAGCCTTGTTTGTGTGTTGACTTGTGGTTATATTTTTCATTGACCCTTCATTTAGCTTGATGGACACAATGACACATTGACCCAAAGGCACCATATGCAAGAGTTTCTAGGACTCTTTCAAGGTTATCATATGAATTTCAATCAAGATGAATCTAGATGTTTTCCATGGACTTCAAGCCCATCATCAATTGGTAGCATGGACCATCACCAAGGGTTCCATGGCCCCATCAAACCACAAATGACCACAGAATGGGTCATTTGACCCATTTGTTGTTCCAATGCCCATATCAATCCATGTCATCAATATTTCTCACTTCTTTTCATATCATCATCCTTTATCTTACCTTCATCATTAATGATTAGTCATCAATGACAACCTTGCTCATCAATATCCCTTTCTCATTGATGGAAACCTTTTTAAGCACTCTCCCCCTTTGACATTAATGACAAAGGGTCAAAGACTTGTCCATCAAGGACTTCACAATGCCAAAAAAAAAAGAAATTTGAATGCTTCTTTATTTGAATACTCCCCTTGTCTGATATGCTGCTATACTTGTACTGAAATTGGCTTCCCTTTTCTTCTTGTATTTCCCTGAGAACTTGCTTCTTACTGTCACAGAAGTACGTTTTGACTAAGTAATATACTTCCCCTATGTCTGAGCATTTATCAAAAAGTTGTTGCTCAATTAGTGTCTACACCCTTTATCAACTAACACTCTAGTTATGGCTACTTTTGTCTTTGTCTGAAGCCTTCTTATTGCTTTAATTGTCTTGTCCTTACTTAGCACTATCCTTTATGAGGGTTTCTATAGCAATTTTGGTTCTCACTCCTTCACGCATGCGTGTCCACACTGTTGTTTGTTGTGGCTATGTTTTTTGTTGTGTTGACTGTCTTTGACTGTTTTGAGGGATACTATGTGTGCTCATTGATTTTTTGGGCATGATCTTGACTTTGTCGTACCTTTTTGAGTGGTCGGTTCTTCTTCCGTACTTGTATGTCTTTTTTATCAACATGTATGGTCTCTCTCTCTCTCTCTCTCTCGGGTATGTTTATGCCCTTGACTAAGGGCCATTTTGTTCTAGTTGTTGAATTTCCTTTGAGAGGTAATATTTGGACTGAAAGTTAAAATCTGAGTACATTAAGGAAGGTTATTCCCATCATGTAATTCATCAAATGTGATTTTGTCATGTTTGTTCTGCGATTTTGCTACGTTGACTATCTTTGACTACTTGAGGGATACTTTGGCGTGCGAGTGGAAAGCCACATGCTGCTTCCACGGTCCAGGGTGACCATGGAAGGTCACAATCTATGCCTCGTCATGTAAATGTTAAATATAGTAAATAAATATGACTACAATAAAAAAATGTTTTGATTTTTTCTGTTAACATTCGATTTTCACTGTTACAATTCACTTTTTTCGTGCTTATTGTGAATATTTCCATATGATAACATGCTTATTACACTGTGGTAGGTGTCTACTCATCACCATGGAGTAAAACATGTATCTTATCCTTCGGAGGTAAAAGTAAATATTATTGAAATGTCTCATTTTTGTTTATGTTACAATTATTGACTCAACTAAATATAGTAACTAAATATGACTACAATAACTAGAAACTCCAACCCAAGAATATTTCCATGTGACAACATGCTTATTACACTGTGGAAGGGGTTTTCCCATGATCGTCATGGAATATAACGTGTGTCCTCTACTTCTGAGGTAAAAATAAATATTATTGCAATATCTCATTTTTTATTGTGTTACAATTATTTTCATAACGTTTATTTATTGATTATTGTGTCAGGGTGGGGCCAGTGGAAAGGAACCTTCTGCTTCCCTCGGCCAGGGTGACTGTGGAAGGTCACACTCTGTGCCCTGTCAGGTAAGTGTTAAATATAATAAATAAATGTTTCGATTTTTTGTGTCAACATTCGATTTCCACTGTTGTTGGCAGGAAATACTACCCCATAGTGAGGAAATAGACACTATCAACTTAAGGGGGTGACAAGTAAAGATACTAATTACACTACATAAGCGTTTATAAAGGGAAATATATTAGAGATATTGAGGACATACCTTGTGAACGAAGTTTGATCCTATATTTTATCCAATATTGCGCTCGATCCTCCACTCAATCTCCCGTCTGATAAACCTGCAACACAAAGACCTTTCTCAGCGTATCTTGGCCAATATAATAATGATGGAATTGAAAAGTAATTCAAACATCAAGCATTAACCAACATGATCCAAAAAAACACATAGTCCATTAAGCATTTGATTTGGGATGAGAAAGATGTTTCAACCTTTTATTGTCAAAAACATATGAATGATACAAAGTATACCTGACTTTGAAGCATGCTCATGCAACCTGATCCTAGGCTCCTACTCCTCTCTGACTTCAAAGTTTCTCTAGCATAACCACCTTCAATACAAGCTTCTCATATAAGAAGAGTCTTTCTATGGAATTCTTGTCTTATCTAACTAACCCCTCTCTTCAATCCTCTTTGTATTTATAGGACAAGGTAGGTTGTTCAGGTCGAGAGGTGGTTGCAGGGGAAGTTGGGAAACCAACTGCAACTAATCTCCATTCGTCAAATTAATATTTTTTTGATCATATTTTAAGATGTGCGCAACTATTTCACAGTGGATTAGAGCACAGTGCGTGACTACATCATTAAATACTAGCGTTTCCCATTTTTTGGATGATGTGCGCTAGTTTACTGAAGTAGAGTAGTGCATACCAGGAGGTGTACGCTACTATATAGCCTACAGAGTAGCACCCATGCACTGGTTTGCTTAAGGAGAGTAGCACCCATGCCAAAATATGATATTTTTTAGGGTTTTGTTAGCTTGCGGGAAGGTGAATCAGGTCAAAGTCTCATCTGAGGTCATCATGCTCTTCAATCCAAGTTGTCCTTTTGTGTGATCAACAGCTCAAGGTGATCACAAACGGAGAAGTGCAGATTTGACCTATAACAGATGCCCCATAATGTGTGAGGTTAGAGGGAAACGATGGCCGAAATACATTATAATCCAAAGCCAGAGGAGGAGCAAGGAACCAGAGGACCAAGTCACAGAAACACCTGAAACAAAGATCAAGGTCAGTGAGCAATTACATTCTTGATATCATATAGATGTGTAGTGTGATACAATCATGATCTCCGATACATAACGAGGAGATGTATATATAGCATGGCCACTTGAAATACAAGCGTGGATCCATGTCAAACTAAGAGATCATAGCCATAACAACAAACTGGATCTATGTCTCATGGAGAGCCAAGTATAAGTGAGGCTCAGTCTTGTGCAACTTGGGTGATAACATACTGAGGTAATGTCATCAACATCCCAAGGTCTTCATCCAAAACAACCCAAGGTACAAACCCTAACCATGTAAATAGATGAGCTGACAGTCGAACATGGGGGGTATCGTTTGATTACCGGTCGTTGATGTATACCGTTAACAAATGCGAGGACTTCCACCGATAACAATGATGGGGCCCAAGGTACCTAGTACAATCTCACAAGTGTGAATAAGTTGACTTGGAGTCGAACACTTGAGGATCCTGTCGAATAAGAGACATTGATGTATTCTCATAATTCAACAACAAGGAAAATTTCCACTAGTGACTTCAATCTCCAAGGTACTAACCGAAACTCTAAACTTCATTCCCAGAGAAAAATGAGTTGATGTCGATGGGAAGAAGTCCGTTGGAAGGGAGGCCTTAAGGAATCCTCCATCATCCAACAGGAGGGACACTCAACTAGTATGAGATGATATGGAGTAATATATGTAACAAGACTGACACTAGGATGGCCGACACATGAGGTCAAGGTAAACTGCAGAATGGCTGACACAGGGTATATCCTTGAATAGTGAGCACGACACAAAGTGACTTAGGCAGTTTTCAACATAATGGGGAAAATGATATAAGCCTGCAATGTAGGAGACATTAGCAGACCATCCATATGATTGGAAGAATAACCAACCGGGGGAGTAAACAACTCGGAGATCAGGTTCACCCTAAGGTCAAAAACTAAACCCAACTGACATGATAGACTCAAGTAGGTGTTGTGTTCAAGGATAGAACTGACTGAACTGCCTTTGACACTGAAGATACGATACATATTTCTCATCCCTTATTCTTTTTAGATAAAAGAATACCTTTCTTGTTGTTTTAATGAGTCCAAGAAAGAATGAAAACTCAATAGATCCAACCATGTAAAAAGTTTAATGAGCCCATGGGAGGAAGACTTAGGACCTTCTTCATTGTTTATAGAGTTCAAAGAAGAGATAGAAGATTACTCTATATTATTGATCTTTGGATTTTAATATCGAGCCGAGATTTGTTCCTGCTCGCCGGTGTTTTCAATTTTAAGGAGTCTGAAAAACTTAAACAATAACTCCATACACCTACTCATGGATTTTAATATCGAGCCCAAGTAGGTTGATGCTTGCCGGTGTTTTCCTGTTTATAGAGTCTGAAAAAATTAAACAATCCTCTTTACACCTATCCGTGGATTTTATATCAAGCCCGGATTGGTTTGTGCTCGGAGGTGTTTTCTTGTTTATAGAGTTGAAAAACTTAAACAGTCCTCTATTTACCATCTCGTGGATTTCACATCGAGCCCGAGTAGGTGAATGCTCATTTGGTGTTTTCATGTTTAGAGAGCCTGAAAACCCTAAAGAAAGGATCCAAAAGGTCCTTTTTTCGTAACGTTAGTCTCCTCCCCCGAAAAAGTTTAAAATAATGGAAGAAGAACTCTTCTAGCGCATACAGAAGTATACCTAGAGTATTCCTTTTCCGTAATTTATCCACCAAGGCCTGGAAAAGGGGTAATTCTATACCTGAGTGGTTGAGCCTTCAATTACTTTAACTAGCTTGAAGAGGACAAGTTTTCTCGACGATCTTATTTAGGTTTAAATAGTCCAAACAAGAGCTTAAATTGACTTAAAAGACAGCTTCTAGGATCACGACTCATGATCTTCCAAAACTAGGACTTCAACAAATATGTTAGTAATCGTGACAAAAATTCTTAAATGATATGTAAATTTTAACTATGAGCTAGTTGAGAAGGTCTATCATCAAGAAAATTAGTCTTTAAAGGATTGATCCTACAAAATTTTGGTGAAAAAATGAGAACCATTGGGTGAAATTAACATAGTACCATGTGCAGCTATTAATTGATTACATAGAACAAAATGGTAGAATTTGCAAATATAGGGTTTTTACCAAAGTGGGTAAAAATTTAAAAACAAATTCATATATGTAATTTCAAAATTAAAAATCAAATTTCATTTTGGTTTTGTAGGGCAAGAAAAATTGGAGCAAACCCTTATATTTCAATCCTCCATGGCGATCAACTCAAGCAACCAATCAGCATTTCTCCTCCACCAAGTAAGTTGAACTCATCCTAACTTGCATTTTCATTGGTTTTTTGTCAATTTTTTAGCTTAAAATCATTTTTAAGGCCATGCTCACATCGTTAGAATCATGTGCGCTACTCTGCAGTAGGAAAAGTAGCGCATACTGGAGGTGTGCGCTACTTTTCCTCTACACAGTAGCGCCCATGCGTGACTGTGTAGCATATACAGTAGCGCACACTCCTAAACATGAAAAAAAAAATGTCGAGATGCTAAAAATTGAAATTTTTTGTGGCAGGATGGTACTTATTTGGAGGGAGAGAGAACATGAGGAGATGGATAGGTTGGAAATGCAAGACCCGGCCACTTTCCATGCACTCCGAAGATGTGGTTTGTTAAATTTTTATCGAACCGTGAACATGAGGGCACTCAATAGATTTCTTCAAAGACTTGTTCAATACTGGGATGTAGATACCAATGCATTTTTTATCCGAGGACAAACCTTGGACCTTACTATAGACGACATCTACTTCATTACCAGACTCTCTAGAAGGAGAGATGTGGTATGTTTGAAAGGATCTTCTCGCAATGAGGGTTCCGTTTCGGTGCAAGAATATTTGAATGCATATTGTGTGGCGGGAGCTGAGAAATCAGGAAGTCAAATCCTAATTTCTACTATTGAGAGCCTCCCTCTTAAGGTTATTGTGAGTATGTTAAACCGCATGGTGGGGAGTGCCACACAACACCTAGCTTCGAGGCATTCCATGCATATTGGTGTTAGATGCTTGCAGGGACATGTGTACGATTGGTGCACTAGTTTATTGGAAAATATGAAGCTTCAACTCACAGGTTGAAAATCCGGGAGAGCGAAGAACTTTGGATATGGCAGCATTCTATGTACCTTCTTCTTCGATAGGGTACCTGTTCTTAGCTTGGGGATTACTCTACCTCTAGATAACCCTTGGGAGCCAAGATTGGGCTGTTGGGGTGACATATTTCTCTGCCAGGGTGGTGGGGAAAATCACTTTTGTTATCATACTAATGCTTTCTGGGGGTGGTGGGAGAGACAGGTGCCGACATTCGAGCAGTTTCCGTATGCTGGATTGGATTTTCGCCATGATCCAGAGCTGGTGCTTCCTCCAGGTGGAGCTTGGGGAGATATTGGTATGTTTTTATTTTGAGAATTATTTAATTTTTTCAAATTTTCAAGTATTTTATTTTTATGAATGAATTTTGAAGTACTAAACAAGTGTCATATGCAGATATTGGGCCTGTTCGTCCTGAGGGACATCCTACTATCTTCGTGAGGCCAACAGATGTTGGTGCAGCTGATGCCATGTTAGGGACTATAGAGAGGAAAGTGAGTCAGTTGACGCATGATGTTCCTGCATGCCGCATGGATCAGATACCTATTGATATGCAGGAAGATGTAGTTGGGGTGCCCCCAGCATGGCTTAGGGTGCTGTGGAAGATAGCTAGGTTGGTCATATGTTATCGGGATGCAGTAGATGATGATGAGGCCCCTCCTTCTCCATAGGAGATGGATACTTTATGTATATTTTTGAGGCCACCAAGCCCAGTTTTGTACTATATGACATGACTTGTGATAAACTTACGATCCAAAACTCATATATTTTTTGATACAGTATCAAATATATATACAGTATCGGTTATTTACATGTGTATGTGTTTGAACTTTATGTGTGAAATGTTGTTTATGGAAGTGTATGATACAAATTCCAATCTAAAACATAATTTGCAAATGAGTCAGCTAATGCATTTAAATTTCTTGGAATGTGTTGATACATAATAGAATCAAACTGTCTTTCCAATAATCTAACTCGCAAAAACTTTTGTATCAACATAAGATCTCTAATATGGTAAACACTGGTTAACTGAAATACAACTAGTTACGAATCAAGTCTTACCTCCAAATGTGAAATGCCATGAATAAGGGCATCTTGGAGAAGTTCCATAACTGCACTGTACTCAGCTACATTATTCATAGTGGGACCCAAACAAACCCCCCCTGAAGAGACCAGTTGGCTAGCTGGTGAGTAAATGACCTAAGCTGTTGAAGCCAACTATCGAGTGTGGCGACTAGCGCCATTAGCAAATCCTAAGAAACGTTCAGTCGACATTTGATACACAAAATGAAGACACACATAAGGTTAACTAAGAAAACAAAAACAAAAACTAGCTCTACAAAATATACAGCTATGTTACAAGAAAAAGAACAATTGCCTAAGCGTAGTACTTCTTCAGGTAGAGCGCATTTCTAGGCTCAGGCAGCTTATTACCCTCGTAGTCTACTAGATCGTAAGCACCCTTCTTCAGTACTTTGTAACTTATGTAAGGCCCGAGCCACATGGACTTGAACTTGTCAGGTCCTAGAGGTTCCTTGTCCTAATCCCAAAGTAGAACAAGATCTCCTTCAAGGAACACCCTAGGTCTGACAGACTTGTCATATTGTCCTTTGACTCATTTCTTATGAACTTCGTTTGCTGTGAGCGTGTCGCGACGCTACTCATCTAGATGCTCTAAATGCAACAAACGTTCTTTCAGTGCTGAAGTATCTGGTAGTAATTGAACAACCAATTTTAACGAAGGAATCTCACATTCAATCGGAACGACTGCTTCTATCCCATGCACAAGCTGGAAGGGAGAGAACCTGGTAGCAGTCTTTACATTCACTCGATAAGCCCAAAGAGAAGGGTATAGCATGATGTGCCAACTATTTCAACTGGAATTAACAGTTCTTTGCAGAAGTACCTTTAAAGTTTTGTTAACTGCTTCAACTTGTCCATTCTCCTATGGATAATATGAAGACGAATGTTCTTGCCGAAAACCTAACATTGTGTACAGATCAGTCATCATGCTATTCTGGAAATGACTGTCGTGATCAGTCACAATCTCTTTGGGTATGTCGAACCTTGCAATAATCTGATTGAATACAAAATAAGCAGCAGTTTCTCCATTTGCCTTGATAGTAGGCATTGCCTCGGCCCCCTTGGTGAAGTAGTCGACGACAACGATGATATAATGATGTCCTTCAGTCGAAACTGAATTGCAAGTCATATAATAAACCCCCCATTTTGTGAAGGGACCTGCTATAATCACAGGATGAAGAGGAGCTGGTGAAAAACTGACACGGATGGCAGCGTTTCATAGCTTCCACACAATCTTTAAAGATTGTGGGCCAAAAATACCCAGCATGCAGTATTTTCTGGGCTGTTGCCAACCCAAAAAGATGACCCCCACAAGCTCCACTGTGGGAATCATTCAATACTGATTTTTCTTCTTCCAAAGTCAAACAATGTCGTAATATGGAATCTATCCCACGTCTATACAAAGTATCAGAGATGATGAGATAGTTTTGCACATGACTTTTTAGTTTGCGTTGTTCTTCTCTAGAAAAAGTGGTAGGACACCTCAAAGTATGGAGATATACTAAGATATCCCCGTACCATGGGTCAGAGGAGGAAATAAGGAAGATATGTTCATCCGGGAATGATGATTCTTCCTCGATATGCTCTAAGTCACTCGATTAATTTAGCGAACACTAGTGATTTCTTCGACTTGGCCGATTGAAAAACCAAATCGAACTCTTGTAAGATTACAATCCATCTATTCTACTTCCCACCGATGATTCATCAAGTGAGAACATACTAAAAAGGATTGACTTCTGTTATCACAGTAGTTGTTCGTAAAAGTATGTAATGACGAAGCCTCTGTACTGCATAGACCACAACAAGGGCTAACTTCTCAACATGTGAATATTTAACCTCAGGGGCTATCAATGCGCGACAAAGATAGTAAACAAAATCCTCTTGGAGTGTGTCATCCTCCTGAACTAGTACTATGCCAATTGTATTAAGAGACACTTCTAGATATAAAGGAAAATCTTTTGCAAAGTCCAGCGGGCTCAATAAGGGGGATGAAAGTAGTGTCTTTTTCAAGGCCTCAAATGATGCTTGAGCAGCCTCATCCCACACAAAGTAGGTGTCTTGTTTAAGCAGTCTCATAAAACCTTTCGTGATATTAGCATAGTTTATGATAAAGCGTCGCAAGAAGTTAGACATGCCTTGCAGACTTTGGAGTTGTCTCAAGGTGCGAGGAGGAGGCAGATTTACAATCGCCTCAACTTTTAATGGGTCGACCCTTATACCACGACTGGATACAATAAAACCCAGTAAACGTCCCGATTTGACGCAAAACATGCACTTATTAGGATTCAAATGAATCTTATATTGTCTGCATCTTTCAAACACAAGCCTCAAATGAGCTGTATGATCTCGTCTCTTTCACGATCACGCCGGGTGGTAATACAAGTAAGGTTCAACTATGTGTTTGATATCGTGAAAAGAAAAATTCATAGCTCACTGGAACATAGCTCCAACATTCTTTAAGCCAAACAGAATCTTCTGATACGCAAAGGTTCCCCACAGGAAGATGAAAGCTATTTTGTGTTGATCTTTGGGTTTGATTTGGATTTGATTATATCCCGAAAATCCATCCATGAAAGAAAACATCTCGTGTCCTGCATATGCATCTATGATTTGGTCGATAAATGATGTGGGATAGTTATCTTTCAGACAAGATTTATTCAAGTCCCGGAAGTCAGTACAAAATTGAATGGTACCTTGGTTTTTATTAACCAAAACAGGGTTTGAAACCCATTTCGTCATGTCAATTGGGTAGAGAAATCCAGCTCTAAGCAAATTTTCAACTTCCGCCTTAATGACAGCCGCTTTTCGAGGATTTACAGGACGAAGATTCTATCTCACAGGTTTTGCATTAGGGTATGTAGTGATGACATGCTCAACAATGGCTGGATTGATACCTAGCATCTCCTCATAAGACCAGGAAAAAATGTTGCAGAATTCTTTAAAAATCTTGGTATATAGAGATATCTCTTCTGGAGAGCAGTCTACACCAATAAAAATGTTTTCCATGACCCCGGGTTTGGTGGAAATGTTAATCGGGATTGTGCTCGATATATTAGCCATATTCCCTTCGGTGTAAACAACTTTTGAAATAGAAGGAAATGATGACAAGTCAACAAATCCACCGGGTCTCATAGAGAATTCTCTTCTCTCTGTCCTGTCTAGGTTTGGAAGTAGGTAAGACCTATGATGCATATGTTCCCATGGCTGGTCCAAGCCCATCATGACTTCCAAAATGGCTTCATCAGATGGTAAGACCGTATCTAAACAGTCGAAAGAGTGGGTAGAATTCAGTGACCATGCAGGATCATAGTCCATATCTGACTTAGCAGAGATTGGCTGAGTCATGATATGTTTCATTGTAGCATGTTGTGCTTCCATGTATGCTATCTCTGCAATGGTTAAAGGCAATGAAGGTCATGATATAGTAGGAAGGATCCACAGATCAGTCCTAAGACCAACTGTGAAAGTTTTAGTAGAAGTACCTTCATCAGAACACATAAAAAGAATAGGGGAGGGTAGGTCGAAAGTGCCTATTAACGACCCGTAAATCCCTACTCCTAAACTCTCGCTTACTGGGGCAGATTAATCAACTAAAGTAATAGTGGTGTCCGATGAAATCTGGTTGTTTTGCTGAGAGAATGAAAGTTGATCGACCGTGACGATCTTGCCTTCGTGAGGGAACATAACAACTCGGAAAACTGTCGATGCAATGGCTTGCATGGCATACGTCCAACTTCGGCCTAATAACATATTGTAATCAAGTGGAGCGTCCAGAACTTCGATCTCTACAGCAACTGTCTTACCGGCTAGTGTAATTTCAAAGGATGGTAGAAATCCATGTGGATGGAAAGTCCTGCCATTGAAGGCAGTAAGTAGTGTGTTAGAGGGGGCTAGCTCAGGAGAGCCTAAAGCTTTCTAGCAAGAAATGGACATCACTCATGTTGATGCGCCCTCATCTACGACAACCCATCTAATGGTCATAGGACCATGGACCACTTCAATCTTTAGGGAAACATGGTACAACAACCAATATTTGATATCAAACAGATCAAAGTGTGCAGTCATGTTAGATGATTCCATACTTCCAATCGCTGCCAGAAGTGCGTTTCATTGTAATGGACAACTTTGCAAAAATTCTAAAGTGGACATAGCACAAGGGGTTTGGGCTAGATCTTCAACCACATTGTAGTTGGAAGCAGCCCGAGCATTGGGATTGTGTGAGGCCCATTTCAAGACACCTTTCGGGATCTTGGGCAATGGATCCACTGGAATGTGGAGAGGAATCGAAGATTCAAGAATCTCTTTGTCCTTGTTCTGCACATCCGGGGTATAATTTCTTGCTCGCGTTTGCAAAAGTGCATCCGCGCTAACCATATTAATGAAAGTTTGATCAACTGAAGCATGAGTAGTGCCCCCAGCTTTGGAGGTGCCACAAGCTGAACCCTTCCCCTTAGGAAATGGATCTTTAAGCACGACAGGTTTCTTTTCTTGAAGCAGCGTCTGGGCTTCTTAGAGTAGAGGGTATTGGTGAGTAAGGTGTTCCTGCTTGCAAAGCTTACAAGGGAACTTAACCTTCTTCTTTTCTTTGTTACCCTCCTCGGCATTCTCTTTGTTCTTGGGATTTTGCTGTTTCCCCTCTCCTTTCTTGCCCTTCTTTTTGTTGTTGGGCTGTCGAAGGCCCTTTTGATTGTTCTAAACCTAGTTTACAGATTCAGAATGTTAAATTTTCAGAATTTACGTCAATCTGATCTAAGATCTTAACTGAGAGAACAACATGTACAGCATATCTACAACATATCAATCATGGAGACAATAATGCAAGCACACAAGAGACACAAAGATTTACTTGGGGAAAACCATAAAGGTGAAAAACCCCAATAACTTCCTCAGAGATAGATAGAGCAATGATACAACCAATCATAAGAGATAGACACAACCTAGCAGCAGATCCTCCTCCTCCATAAGTGCGCCACTCCTCCTTGAGTGAATGTGTGAGAAGTGAGTGAGTAAATAGAGTGCCTCCCGCACTCTATTTATACTTGACTTGACTTGCCTTTTTACCTAACTCATGTAGGCTCGAACTTAACCACATAACATAATGCTGAGTGGGACGACCCCCAATAGGGTGGTCTAATAACCCTTTGACCCACATGGCCGACCCCTAATAGGGTGGTCTAATAACCCTTTGACCCACATGACTTATACAAGGCCGACCCCAAACAAGGTGGTCTAATAACCCATCAAGTATAAGTTATGACACTTACAATATAAATGACGACACTTCCTTATAGAGGAATAATACCAGCTCTATAGGAATACAATATACATATATGAAATACATTCCGAAGTTACATATACATCAACACTCCCTCTTAACTAGGAAGGTATTTCTCAGCACAGTTCTTCTAGCACAAGTCATCTTCTTTGGATCATCGTCACTAGATAATCGTCATCGAGTCATCATCATCGTCACTGTTGCTGCTATCTCAATCAATCTCTAAATCTACTCATCATAGGAAGTTCTACAGAGTCAATCCTTTTTCATACTGGATGTAGGCCCACCACCTGCAGGTCTTCATCATCACTGGCCATACTGTGGAATCCTCAGGACTGATTACGTGCGTCACAAAACCTCGAAAGAGCATCCCAGGCTGTTATGAGCACACAGCTCTACCTATAGGATCTCCCAGGGCACCGAATTACATGTGACCTCACTACAAAACCTCGCAAGAGAATCCCAGGTTGTTACGAGCACACAGCTCTACCTATAGGATCTCCCAGGGCAACGAATTACATGTGGTCATGGGAAAACCTCGTAAGAGCATCCCAGGACTGATTATGGGCACACAGCCCAACCTATCGGATCTCCCAGGGAACCGAATTACATGCCATAGGACAAAACCTCGAAAGAGCATCTGCCAGATATCCCAGGGCACCGAATTACATGCCATAGGCAAAACCTCGAAAGACTATCTGCAGATCTCCCAGGGCATCGAATTACATGTCCTCCCAGAGGAAAACCTCGAAAGAGCATTTGCCAGATGTCCCAGGGCACCGAATTACATACCATAGGCAAAACCTTGAAAGACCATCTGCAAATCTCCCAGGGCACCAGATTACATGCTCATCTGCACAACTTGATCCACGGCCACAGAGTATCAACCTGATACTCACCATACATCATCCTGATGTATCCAAGATCATCCTGATCATCATCACTGCAACGTCCTGCTGCATGTCATCTGGAGCAACATCCTGAAGCTTGTCATCTATGGTCATCCTGATCATCACTGCAACATCCTGCTGCATGTCATCTAGAGCAACATCCTGAAGCTCGTCATCTTTGATCATCCTGATCATCACTGCAACATCCTGCTGCATGTCATCTAGAGCAACATCCTTAAGCTCATCATCTATGATCATCCTGATCATCAATGCAACTACCTGATGCATACCAAGTATCTATCTGATACATATCATCATACATGATCCTCCTGATCATCAATGTATCCACCTGATACAAATACAAATACATGATACATATCACCATACATGATCCACCTGATCATACAATGTATCCACCTGATACATGTACAGATACATGGTCCAAGCATCCAACATGATGCATACATACATACATAAAATGATCCAACTGATCATATCCAGCATCCAAATGATGCATACATACATACATAAAAATGATCCAACTGATCATATCCAACATCCAACATGATGCGTACATACATACATAAAAATGATCCAACTGATCATATCCAAGCAGAAACCAGAACATCATCCTGATGCTCATCATCCAGCGCTTACATCCAAAGCCATGTGAAGGATCCTCCTTCCAACATGCTTGGAATGGCTTCAGCAAATGTGTCCATCACTTCTTCCTCAAAGTGTCCTCGATTTGAAGAATGCCAAGCCTCTCTCTGAAGTACTCGAACTTCACCCTGGCTAGTGGCTTCGTCAGCACATATGCAATCTGCTCGTCCGTCGCAACATACAGGATATGCATAGCTCCTCTCTGCACCATATCCCTGATATAGTGATATTTGATCTCTATGTGTTTCGACCTGTCATGAAACACTGGGTTCTCAGAAAACTTCACACAACTCTGGTTATCACAGAAGATACCAGTAGCCTCCAATGGGAGATCAAATAACTCAGGCAGTAGCTTCAGTAGCCATACTGCCTCACAACTAGCTGAACAAGCTGCAACATACTCTACCTCATCTGTACTCAGTGCTACGCAGGACTGCTTCCTGCTAACCAAGAGATCACACCTGATCCCATACTGAAGCAACACCCATATGTGCTCTTCCTATCTGTAGCACTGCCAGCCCAATCTGATCAACATAACCCTGCAGGTTAAACTTTTGATTCACCTCATACCTAAGCCCATAATCCACTGTACCCTTTAGGTACCTCAGAACATGCTTTACAGCAACCAGGTGAACACTCCTCGGATCCGTCAGGAACTGGCTCAATGTGTTCACAGCAAAGCAAATGTCTGGTCTCGTGTTCATCAGGTACATCAAGGACCCAATCATTTGACGATACATAGAGACATCAACTGGCTCAGATGAAGCATCACATAGAAGCTTCAGATTTGATTCCATAGGTGTGGCCATGGCCTTGTAGTCCGTCATCCCGAACCTCTTCAGGATCTCTACTGCATACTTCCCTTGTCCAAGGAAGATTCCATCACTCTGCCACACCTCCATGCCAAAAACAAATAGTGCATCAACCCCAAGTTCTTCATCTCGAACTCGGTAGTAAGCTTCCGCTACATGTCGGCAATCAATCTATCTTCACCTGTAACAAACAGGTTATCCGCATACAACTATTCAAGAAATCTATCTTGAAATCCATCTAGTGTATCTTCTATTTCATCACTTTCATATTTCTCTGTGCTGCCATCTGCAGCATGCTTGATCTTGATAGATCCATATGGAAGTCATAACAAACTTCCCTTCAGGTCTTGGGACTACATCCCAAACATCGTTCTTCATGATCAACGGATCATGGCATTCCATTTCTTCATCCCAGATCCTGGGAACTTCAATATCTTAAATATTTTCAATATATATCTTTGTTGTTGGAACAAATGTTGTAGTCCATTTGTAGGTGAAGATATACGGTCTTTCCTACAAAACAGGTTAAATTGCATGATTATAAACATCTCATAATTTTCAGAACAAATTCTTACACATAAATAAATATGTCATATAGTCATGCAATTATCTTAGCCAATGCTTCAATACAACATTTATCCATATCCCGTAACTTTCTAGATTCCTTCCAATCTCTACCAGAACATTGTTAAGAGTGTGCACAACTCCCAACATGTCAGCAAAGAGGTTTCATTCTAGATAAGTAGATATGGAATGTTGTACAGTGCCATAGGCTACTTACCCATGCATATTAGTAGTATACTGTTCATCAATGCAATTATTCTAATGTGCATAATACACAACCTAATTCTAGCAACATCAATATATACATCATTGAACAATATTATTTAAACAAGCACATATGCAAGAAATGATAATTAAAAATACTTATCTTTGTTTGGTTACTGGGTGGACTCCCTCTGAGTCTTTGCTTCCTTGTAGGAGCTGCTGAAGTAGCTTCTTCTACATGTTTCTATTATGGAATGTAGAAAGATGGTCAACTCCCTCTGAATATCTGCATCCTTGCAGAAACTACTGAAGTGTGCTCCTTTGCTTTCTTGCAGGAACAACTAGAGTGTGCTCCCTCTTGATCTTTGCTTCCTAAATTACCTGTTCTTGAGCTCATATTCATCCTTGGTCCCTATGCATGCTTATTAGTATCATGATTGTGTTATCCTTGTGAACTCATATAAAATCATACATTTATTAGTATACTATTAAAACACAATAATCTCAAGCATGTATAGTCATGATCATTTCAAACAGAAAATAATAAGCATTAGCATTCAAGGTTTATGTAGGATTCTTATGGTTAGTCAAATCATAAGAAACATAACATGTCTAAACCTGTAATTACTCAAACCTATGACTCTTCAGGTTAGTTGAATCATCAATCAAGATAAGAGATATAATATGCATAAAACCTGTGATTATTCAAACCTATGACTCTTCAGGAATAATCATTATCAACAAGAGTATAAGATCCTAACACAAGGTAGGATTCTAGCTTGATATAGGAAAAACATACCTGGATTATAATGCTAGCTATTTATGTCTAACATACCCGTATAATGTCTTTTGTTTCTCTTCAGTGACTTGTGCTAGTAACCTGCATGTCTCATAAGTTAACCATTGTATAAACAAGTTATACATACCTCGTAAATGGATCTTGTATGAGATCCATGACAATGGATGAATCTTTGTCCTCATGTTATCATGATCATATGTTCTTGGACCAGAACATGATTTGTCTTTCTTGGTGTACCTTTCATGTTAGTAGACAACATAAACCTCATACAACACCATAATGCATTAGTACAATCATAAGTGTCAACACCCTAACCAGTGAATATCTTCTATCATGCATTCATAATTTTGTTAAGGTTATATGACAAATCTAAAATCAAAATTGTACTAACCATAATAACATGAAGACAAACATACCATAAACTTAATCATGGACAAATATCGAAACATACCTCGATGAGTCATACCTGTCGAGATCGCTTGTAATCTTCTTATGTAAGGCCTTATCCTCATCTCCCTCTGAGACAGGAACTTCTTCACTTATGCAGGTGACCAATCCATCTTCTTCTAGGATTAACCCAATCCACTTGATTTGCAAGAACTGGACCTGGAGCTGGATATGGGTTTGTCAGAGAAACCCCAAAAATTCAAACTTTGAATTTTAAACTTTCGAAAGGATATAAATATGGGCCTTGATGAGTTGATCAAACTGGTATATTTAGAATTTGAAAACTGCAAACTTTCACTCCTCAATTTTGCCTTTGAAGCTTCCAGATTCACTGGACGTGACCCTGAACTGGGGTTTGATGAAGTCCACTCTTTTGCCCCATCAAAAATTTTGATCCAAAGCTCTAAGCTTCTATTTTTCTGAGGAGCTTCCAGCCGTGGTCACAGATTTCAAAAATTCCCATTTTTACAGAAGCCCTAATTTTCCACTTTTTTGATCAAAGTCCCGAACTAGGGTTTGATCAAGCCCGACCTTCTGCCGAACCAAAAATTCTGATCTTGGTCTCTAAATTTCTATTTTGATGATTAGCATCCAGCCGTGGTCTCCGATTACAAAAATTCCAACTTTCTTCAAAGCCCCAAATTCCGGAAGCCATGAATGAAGGTACTCAAAAATAATTATGTTTTGACAGAAATATGTACTTGATTGTTTTTGGTGTAATTCCGAACCTTTTGATCCACAGGGTCTGAAAAAAGTTTCCTGAGATAGCCTGACCTATTACCTTTCCATCCTGACAGGTCTAACCTCAATTGGATTCTCTGAGAGAGAGTTATGCCAAATGTCGCAACGTGACCTGTTTTGGGATAATACAGGAGTGCGAACTTGTACGGTGTACCACGTGTTTCTATTTGAACTTCGGCCTCTGAAAACTTTTCCTGAGATAGCTCGCCCTGTTATCTTTTCATCCTGATAGGTCTAACCTCAATTGGACTCTCTGAGAGAGAGTTATTCCAAGTGTCGCAACGTGACCTGTTTATGGGATAATACAGGAGAGTGAACTTGTACGGAATGCCACGTGTCACTGTTTGAAATTCGGCCTCTAACAAAGTTTCTTGAGATAGTACATTCTGTGCACTTCCTGTCACTTTTTACGAAATTTCATTTGGAGCTTCCTAGCCTAGGTTATGACCTTTTTCCCAAGGTCACCTGATTTTCACTCAGATCTGGAAGAGGCAGAAACCCTATATTGTACAGATCATAAATCACAAAGTACAATGAATTAGAGGTTTTCCTTTGGACACAAGGTACCTGGAGATTTAATGTTCGTCCTGTAACAATTTCAGATCCGAAAACTTCTCCAAAACGGATTTATAGTGAAATTTCTACGACGCCTGGTTTTTGCTATATGAAGCCCTAGCATCGTAATTGCAACAAGTGTCATACATGCCATATCATGCCTTCTTTCAGGCTAGCTATGATATCATGTTAAATTTTCAGAATTTAATTCAATCTGATCTAGGATCTTAATTCAATCTACAGCATATCAATCATGGAGACAATAATGCAAGCACACAAGAGACACAAAGATTTACTTGGGGAAAACCATAAAGGTGAAAAACCCCAATAACTTCCTCAAAGATAGATAGAGCAATGATACAACCAACCATAAGAGATAGACACAACCTAGCATCAGATCCTCCTCCTCCATAAGTGCGCCACTCCTCCTTGAGTGCATGTGTGAGAAGTGAGTGAGTAAATAGAGTGCCTCCCGCACTCTATTTATACTTGACTTGACTTTCCTTTTTACCTAACTCATGTAGGCTCGAACTTAACCACATAACATAATGCTGAGTGGGCCGACCCCCAATAGGGTGGTCTAATAACCCTTTGACCTACATGGCCGACCCCCAATAGGGTGGTCTAATAACCCTTTGACCCACATGACTTATACAGGGTTGACCCCAAACAAGGTGGTCTAATAACCCATCAAGTATAAGTTACGACACTTACAATATAAATGACGACACTTCCTTATAGAGGAATAATACCATCTCTATAGGAATACAATATACATATATGAAATACATTCCGAAGTTACATATACATCAACACAGAAGTAGAAGGAGTGGTTGTGATAGAGGTTACTTCTGCAGTCGATTATTTGACGAATAAGGCATGAACCTGCTTGGTCAATCCTTCAAAAGTTGCAGAATCTACTGAACTCATTATGCCATCAGCATGTGGTCCAGGTTTAGGTCTACCAAGATCAGTGTTTGATCACGGTGCATCTGGTATAATCTCATAAAGTAGCCCAGACTGTGCATAAACAAGGTCTAGCTGCTGGTTCCGTAAAATGACTTCTTCCTCTGTAGACACTCCAGAAGTAGCTACTTCCTTAGAAATGTAAGGAAGGAGTGATTTCAGATACCACTCAGGAAGAAATTTTGGAGGTATATTGGCTTTAATGAGCCTCTTCCGTCTTTGCCACTCTTGAATGTGATCAGATAAGTGAGTAGCCTTATTCTGTCTAAATGTAGACAAAAGATCTGTTCCGGCATCGTACCGAACAGGAAGCTGGAAGTGGTTCAGAAAAAAAGTCGCGAGATCCCGAAAGTTGAAAAACGTAGCTGCAGGTAACTCAATGTACCATTTAGCCGCACCGCCGGTTAAGGTTCTTTGAAAGTGTCTCAACCTAACGGAATCTTCGTTCAACGAGTTAAAAGAACACCATAAATGGAAAGTGGTGACATGATCACTAGGGTCTTCGTCGGTTTTGCCTTCAAATTTTGGGATGTCCGAAGGTAACTTGGTAGGAATTGGTGGCGAAGCCACATTATGGCATACCGGATCATTTGTTAACTTGGAAAGGTCTGGCAAATTCAGAGTTTCCAGAAATGGTAAATGAGGTCTGCAAGATGGAATTTGATAAGATGGGGTCATAAAGGGGGAACCACCCATAGTTTGACCCATAAAATGCTGGTAGGGGTTGCCCCCAGCCCCTTACTGGTAGGGGTTAACCCCATCCACTTGTTGGTAAGGGTTTCCCCTGGCCATCTGCTTATAGGGGTTGCCCCCAGCCACTTGATGGTATGGGTTGCCTCCATCCACTTGCTATTGTGTGAAAGTGTTGTTAAAATTCCCCCATCCAAATGAAAGTGGGTTAGTACTCTGAACGTTTGTCCATTGAGGCTGGGTGTTAGCCCCGCCATATTGTTGATTAAGGATGTTACCCCTTCCTCCAGAAAACAAAGAAAAAGGGGTGTTTCCTGTAGGTACATTACCTTGATTAATATTGTAACCCACAAAGGCATTAAAACCAGGGGTAGTCGTAGTGGATGGCACTGTCATGGTACTCATGACAGGCATAGTTGTATAGGTGTTTGGCCCTACATTTGGTGTGGAAATACAAGTGCTAGGTATAGGATATGGCTATTGAGTTGCAAGAGGTGGAACAAGATTCACTGTACTACTGGGTCCAAAAGTGGGTGTAGAGGCAGATGTCGTAGTTGTTGAACTCGGCATGCCTAAGGTACTGACATTAAAGCTAAAGGATGAAGTCAAAACAGAAGTTGGTTGTGCTAAACTCGGTGTAGCAATGGGAGGAGTATTTATAGTATTTGTGTTCATACCTATTGTGGGAGTCTATGGAACTCCATGTTCGCCTCCTGTATTAGTCATAAAATGCCCAGGTGTAAACAAATATGCACTATAATCAGGTTGTTGGAAACCAATGGGTAACAGAAGTGGATTGTTAAGATTAGTCAGAGGAGGATTAAAAGGAGTACTGAACTCACTAGAGGTGAGATCCTCAATCTCAACTGTATTAAAAGCTTGCTGATCTGGAGTCTCAGGTTGTGGTTCCTCAAGAACCTCTATTTCAGGTCTTTGTGTTGTAGGTTGTGGTTCCTCAGGAACCTCTATTTCACTAGTAGTTTCTAAAGGAACACTGGAGTCTACCCTCTGTCGTCCGGGTAGCGGTAGTGGTTCTACTCTAAGTGGGAGAAGGTTTTTCAACCTTATAGACCTACAAAGTTGTTGGTCTTCCATGATTATATATAAAAATAAAAACTAAGCAAAAACCTAGTGGCCACTAAGACTAGGGAGCAAATAGCACACCACTAAAAAAATCCTAAGTATTCAAACCAGTCAAACAAGATACCTTCCGGAGAAGAGTCTGGGATGATGAGGGCCCATAATAGATCAACGAAGGATGAAGAACAGTTTCCCGGGGTCCACAATACAATGAATAAGGGTGCAAGCACTGGAATCACCCAACCGCCCTCCCAAAGACCTGCAAGGGATTTCCTCCCATGTCTGTCCTAGGTATAGCAGATATACCCTCCGTTGTTACCTATGTATGATCCTATGGTTAGATACAAAGGATACCATACATACAAAATATCCTGGGGGGATAGTCGTCAGCTTGATCAAAACGCGTGGGCAGGGTAGCAAAGCCTGAAGTCCGGATGGACCCCCGTATGCGAATCGACCCTAGTCTATGGTCGAAAGGAACGTGAGGGAGGTATCCTCTATGATTCCGATCTTCCATAGCCTCGTGCTTGGATCTGGTTTCAGTAGATTTTCCCAGTAATATTTGATATATATGGGTTTACCTATATGACAGTCGCACTACGATTTTGGAGTAATGAAACAAGCTTCGAGTAGTTTAAGGTGTTTTAAGCTTGAAACTCTAGCCTGTACTAGTTGGTGTCATGTATCCCTAGAAAGAAAATCGTTTCTAATTGATTTTATTAAGATTCTTTTTAAGGTTACTTTTTACTCAGTGGGGCAATGCATTGTGTGATGTGGTTGCAACAGAAAGTAAAGTGCATGAAATGAAACAACTTTCAACAACAAAAAATACTTTTTATTTTCGTTTTATATTCTTTCCAAAATGATGAGTAAGAAAACCTAAACAAAGCTTTCTTTTTGTTTTCTTTTCAAATTCTGAACAAAATAAACTATGCTATTCTATAAAAATTATAAGCGTCACTACTCTAAGCTACCAAACTTATTTTACTTTTTCTGTTATATATGAACGAAAAAGAACTTGAAAGCTAAAGCAAGTAAGACCTACAAAAGATGTGCAAGTATGGCAAGATGACTCTAAAGTCCACAACAATCGAATCAATGACTTGACAAAGACTTGTCTTACGAGTTTTTTCCACAGAAAAAGCTCTTGAACTTGGAAGCAAAGTGTGAAGAAAAAAAGGAGGAAAGATGCTTAAAACTGGAAATCAAACTTGAAAGAATGCTCCAAAGCACCAAACCCTAACAAGAACACTAAGCCAAGTAGTAGGTAGGAAAGTGGATTAAAGACGACCTTACTAACACAATGACTCAAAGGTGAAGAAAACTAAATCACTTCAAACTCACTTGATACTGGAAATGATAGCGAGGTCAAGAAATGTTGGGATTCAAAAAGTTTTGGAAGACACCCCAAAAACTCCAAAATATGCGTCAAACCCTAAAACAAAGGATGGGACACCCAAAGAGCACACATGTGTTGCAACAAATAGCAAACGCTAAGCACAAAGGTTTGTAGGTCAGCAACTGACTACTAGGGTATGGCTAAGCAGCTGTGTTCACTAAGGAACAAAGCAAAGTCTCCAAAAAGAGTCACAAATGAACCAAACACTTCAAAAGAAAACAAGTGACTAAAAGATGACCTAAAAGACTCAAAAGAGGCTAATGAGACTCAATGAAAAATTACAGACCTCAAAGACCAGTCAAGAAGACTAAAAGAAAAGTTAGAAACCCACCCAAATAGGTAGAAAACGCAACCCTACTTCGAACAGAGAGCTACAGGAATGTGCCCTACTATGCAGTAGGAAAACTAGCACATTTGGGGATATGTGCACTACTGTGCAAAGGAAAACTAGTGCATATGCGCTACTGTATGTACAGTATAGTAGCGCACAGGTCTTAAAAAGTAAAAAACTAACCTTGCAAAGGTGTAAAAAGACTGAGTCTAACAAAGGGAAGCAGGTAGGGGAAACCTACAGGGATTCTCAGAAGACTAAAAGGGTTAAGAAGTACTGGAAATAAAATCAAGAAGGGTTTCCTAGAGCAGAAAAACCAACCTCCCTAGCGGAGTCGCCAGTCTGTTGGTGGGAAATACTACCCTATAGTGAGTAAATAGACACTATCAACTTAAGGGGGTGATAGGTAAACATACTAATTGCACTAGAGAAGCGTTTATAAAGGGAAATAGATTAGAGATATTGAGGACATACATTGTGAACGAAGTTTGATCCTAGCTTTTATCCAATCTTGCGCTTGATCCTCCACTCAATCTCCCATCTGATAAACCTGCAGCATAAAGACCTTTCTCAGCGTATCTTGGCCAATATAATAATGATGGAATTGAAAAGTAATTCAAACATCAAGCATTAACCAACATGATCCAAACAAACACATAGTCCATTAAGCATTTGATTTGGGATGAGAAAGATGTTTCAACCTTTTATTGTCAAAAACATATGAATGATACAAAGTATACCTGACTTTGCAGCATGCTCATGAAACCTGATCCTAGGCTCCTACTCCTCTTTGAATTCAAAGTTTCTCCAGCATAACCACTTTCAATACAAGCTTCTCATATAAGAAGATTCTTTCTATGGCATTCTTGTCTTATCTAACTAACCCCTCTCTTCAATCCTCCTTGTATTTATATGACAAAGTAGGCAGTTCAGGTCGAGAGGTGGTTGAAGGGGAAGTTTGGGAAGTTGGGAAACCAACTGCAACTAATCTCCATTCGTCAAATTAATATTTTTTTTATCATATTTTAAGATGTGCACAACTATTTCACAGTGGAGTAGCGCATAGTGCGTGACTACAACATTAAATACTAGCATTTGCCATTTTTTGGATGTTGTGCGCTAGTATACTGAAGTAGAGTAGCACATACCAGGAGGTGTGCACTACTATATAGCTTACAGAGTAGCACCCATGCACTGGTTTTCTTAAGGAGAGTAGTGCCCATGCCAAAATATGATATGTTTTAGGGTTTTGTCAGCTTGCAGGAAGGTGAATCAGGTCAAAGTCTCATCTGAGGTCATCATGCTCTTCAATCCAAGTTGTCCACAGCTCAAGGTGATCACGGATGGAGAAGTGCATATTTGACCTATAAAAACTGTTGACATTCACATTTTTCTATGCTTATGATGAATTATTGACTAATTTATCATGTCAGGGTGAGGACCGTGGAAAGGCACTTGCTACTTCCATAGTCCAGGCCAACCATGGACAGTCACCCACTAGAAGTAGATTAGTACGGGGTGACCGTGGGAAGTCACCGTCCACAACACTGCATCAGGTAAGTGTTAGTTCTTAATAGTAACTAAATTTCATTACAATAACAATGTTTGAATGATGTTAAAATTATTTTGCTTAATTTTATTGTTTGATGAATTTAGTCCAATGCACTTGATCTGGGTGATGAGGAGCTTGAGGATGAAATTTACTATTCCATAGACCCAATGGAAAATATAAAGAAGTCCCTGAAAAAGGAAAACATAGAAATGATTTCCTTCGCTCACACAAGGCCCGTGACACAGGAGATTAGGGCAAGGATTGTAGAGCTGAAAGAACAAATAAAATCTTATGGGGTAAGTGGCATCTTCACATATTTTTTTAAGCCATGACATGATTTCATATCTAATATTATGTTTTCTATTTTTCCAAGTGATCTAATAAAGTAAAGTTTTTCATCTATAGGAGTTTTTATGACCTGTGACTAGAGAAACTGTCGATACAGGTATAGGTAGCAGTGATGCTCCAATGCAGCAACAACATCGATAAAGCAATGTACCAATGAGGCTTTTTGACACTCCTGCGGTTGGCCTCGAATCCATTAATGAGGGCACTAATTTTGATCGGCATGACATTTTGAAGTATGATGAGACAGAGCCTGGGACTCCACATGATTCCAGAGATGAACGTAATGTAGATGACCATGAAAATTTTCCTGGAGCAACACGAGTTAAAAGCACTGGATCACTAGATATCGCCTTTCGGGTGGATGACGCTTGTCTTCCAATCAAGATTCAAAATATTGTAGGTATTTATTAATTAATTTATTCATTTTAATCATGAAATTGAAATGGACATACGCTGAAATTATTAAAAATTAATGGATTACACATTTTTGCAGGAAACAGTGGTTTCTATAGGAATTTGAATGACAAAGCATTGCAGTTGTTTGGCCCCACCATTCGCACACTGTGGAATATCCAAGATAGCGCAAATATAGATGAATTGATAGACCATATGGTAAACTTGTTTGGAAATACATTCAACAAGAAAGTGGTTACAAAGTTAGCCGTCGAGAATTTAAAATATACCAGGGCACAATATAGGGATAAATTGCAACTTGAACTCAAGCATGAGTGCCCTCCCATGGTTCCGAAAAAAGAGTGGAAGGCACTTATAGAGGATGCAAAGGAGAACTTGCTAAAAAGACAAGGAAAAAAACCACCGCCTGGAAAAGCAAGGTACAACACATATCAATGTTTTAGTGAAATATGCTCATTTATTTTTTTCTTGTTTGTTTTAAGTAAGAATTCTGATATCTAACGGTTTTCAAAATTTTCATATATAGGCTACCTGACACCTCTAAAGCAACCAAGGCTAGAGTGGAAAAGCACGGGCAACATAGACTGGGCTAGGGTGGCTATAGAAAACTAAGAGCCCGAATCGTCAGAATTAAATGATTAACTATGGGGAATATTTATTTGACACTAGCGAACAAATATCTATTTTTGATACGTAAAATTTTAAATGTGGTATGCATTGCAGGGAAATACGTTCCAAGATGCTGCCACTGAGGAAGACCTAAATCTTGGTTTCAAGTATGGTTTTAAAAGTGTGATTGAATATCAGATAAGCTTGGGGCAGACTCCAATCTCCCCAATGACGCAGATGAAGGTAAATAAAATGAATAAGGACATCATTGCACTACACTATTCAATTTTAATTATATCACCCATAACTAAATATTTATGTTTGCTTTTAAGCAACAATGCAACCGTAGCAGTGAATCTAGCGCTACTCAGCACGTACTAGCTGATGTTGGGGTGTGCATGTCCCATGATAGTGGGGAGCACAGTAGCCATTCTGGTATGTGTGCTTTGGAAATAGAAATATCTATTGTGATTATAGATATTTATTTCCTGACGTATACTTATGAATTTCATTCTTTCAATGGAAGACCATGTAGCTCATGAGGGTGAGCCGCAAGAGGAATTAGCAAGTAGAGAAACAATTAACACACCAGCTGTCACATCTACATAGACAGGTAAAGAGCGCTATTGTAATTTTAATCAAAATAATGAACTATTAATTTCAATAATATTTCAAAATATGGATATGTCCATTTTTGTTGTTGTAGTTCATGCCCCTTTAGAACTACCTCCACACCCTACTCAATGACGTACAAGAAGTATGATACATGAGGGCATGGAAACACAAACACTAGCAGTACATGGATCTATAGATATCCCACCAAATGATGATGACAATACCCCAATCGTCAATTTTTACAATGCAAAAAAATAGAAATCAAAGAAAGTGTAGATGTATAAATTCACGACTTGTATTTGGATGTATATCGATGTTGTTAGTCTGTAACATTGTTTATATGAATTACCTCAATATGATGCAATCTTTTTATGTTTATATGTTTTGATGACTAGACTAGTTATGCATGAATGTTTATATGTTTTCTATGTAAACAATATCATTTTTTGGGTAAGGGGAATTGAGAGCGATGTGAGGGGGGGATGGGCCAATTGAGATTCCACCTTCACGTGGTTGGCCTTGTTCAATAGAGAATATAAAACTATTCTCGAAATATAGAGGAGATCAATAAGGTATACATACTCTTTTATTACTATGTGTTAAAGATGGTTGTAAATTTTTAAATGCATGTCTATTTCTTAAAATATTGTCAATAAATTTAACATTTCATGGTTCATTGATTTCTACAGGCCTTTGTAGTAGGATTTAAATGACTATTTATTTGCTTATATATTATTTACTCATATGAAAATTCCATCTTTGATGATTTATGCGGGTCTTGGTGATGGAAATGCATCTCATGGACAACTCTTATCAAGTTGTATGGGCAAAAGGACAATGAGAAGGTAAGGGTTTTGACTTGTTCTTTATCCTTAATGTGTTTGTATTTATCCTTAAATTCTATTTCATTCTATTAAGATACAAGATATCCAACCAATAGTAAATAAATACTTTTAGACTATCATCCAAACTAGGAGACAACCTTCTACATAAAACAAAAATGCTTCTTAGTAACGTAAGAATATGTTCGCTAATGGGAAATCCATGGTATCTTAGGCCACCTACTGAGGTTACAAATCCCAGTAACATCTTATCCAAAGGAAATTTTTTGCATTATGTGGTTTCTCTTCTTCCTTTAACTTTGATTTAAACTAGAAAAGTATTATATTTAGCTATAGTTCAACACCACAAGAAGCCATCAAATCAACCTACTTAAACAATTATAAAAAAGGGGATACTGGGAGAGTATCATCAAGTTTGGTGTTACCGAATGATGTATAATATCTCACTAAGCACAACACAACTCATTTCACCTTCAGACTTTTCTTCTTTTTTCCTAGGTAGTCATTTTACTGAAGTAATGCAAATATGGTTGGGAGGCACTTTTGGCAGGTTGATATCTTTCTCCTCAAAGACCTTTAGGATAAAATGGGACCATGGATGGATTCTCCAACAAACACTCTAGAATCCCACACTCAAAATATTTTTCACATCATCCTATGAGGCATGGCGGGCATTTCCTTAATCCCACTTAGGAAAATTTACACTTAGACAATTTTTTCTCACTCCAAGACATAGTCCAATTTTACTAAATCATTGATTTGGCAGGTCCATAATTTCCCCCTCAGACACATTCAAGATAATCTGAAGACATGGCCAGGTAGACAAAACACTAGACTACAGGACCCCCATGTGGTGCGGGCATTTTCTTCAACACACCATTTGTCGCGGGCATTTTCCCAAGGCCTCCTGAATCTGTTTTCCAAAACTTCGTTATTTTCAAGATTTTCTCCAAAATCCATTCTGGAACCCCATTTTGGCAGATCCATAACTTTCACCTCAAGAATGATTAGGGTAGAATAAGACCGTGAATAGATAAACATTCCTTTTTTTTCTTCTTTTGGGCATATTTGGTACTGTGACAAAGGACAATGACATGGCATAAGGCTGAACATGAAGGACAAAGACATGTGGTAAGCATGGAAAGTAAGTATGGAGGACAAGAACAAAGGACATGACATGGAAATGGAAAAATGAAAAAGAGAGGACAAGAAATTGACATGGGAACCATGAGGTGATGACAAGGACATTGATGACATGATAGACGACATGGATCATTTGATGATAAAGCATTTTGGAGAGCTACGGGCATCTTAGTGCTGTTGCGGACATCTAAGCAAATGCCTTTGCGGGCATTTGAAAGACCTTGTTGCGGGCATTATTGAAGCACCTGTGGGCATGTTGATAAGGAGTCACAGGCATAAATAATAGCCTTGCGGGCATATTTAAAAATGTAGCTGCGGGCATTTTTGAAGAGCCATGCGGGCATGTTGGATGGCCCCATTGTGGGCATTGGTTGTAATACCCCAATTTTGACCCTTGTGATATATTGGATTTTATGCAAATATTGTGTACATGCGATGTATGTTTCCCTAGTGTGGAGCTTAAGGCCAAGTCCCCTCTAGTGTATGTTCAGATTTTATTTAAAATGGACAAGTATTTGATATTATGGTATCCATGTGCTATTAAGCCATGGAATATTGTAAAGTGATGTAAATATTAATATTTCAATAAAATACCAAAACTAGCTATGGAAGCAACGAATGAGAAGGGGCCATGTGTATTCCACTAGGGAGTGGTGAGGGGGTTGTGGGGTTGAACCATATTCTTCCAAATTTCATTTTGAGAACCCATTTGACTTTCCTTGCTAACATTTAATTATGTTGTAAGGAAGTTGTTGAAGAATTCAGTCCATGGCTTCAATTGAGCATGGGCAGCCTAGAAATTCGTATGGCGGGTATGGGCTCTGTTGTTTTGTACCACAAGTCACTCTACCTCATGGGAATTCGTTCTTCCTCATTCCCATTCCATTGTGGAACATGCCAGCATCAGTTTTCATCCATTACGAATGCCCAGTAGTGAGAAAAACAAGAAATCATAACTTTGCAAGAACCCACGTTTTGAAGTGCCACAAACACCCAAAATTTGGTATTGATAGTGAAATCCAATGGGGGATCCATAGATATGAACTTTGGGGCGAAATTGAGAGTATTAGATACCCCGAAATCCATTGAAAACCTAGTTTTTATAGCCCAAAAATCCACTGACGGGACTGAGTTATTTGATGACAGAATTGTGAGAAATCCAAGTGTGAATGACTGAGCAGAGGTTGGGTTTGCTTGATAAACCCATTGAAGTCTTGAATATTAAGGAATTATCATCTAGAACTTTCTATCCCACATTGAAGAGCACTAGAGGGAAGGGACGCCTGAGGGACTGTGCAGTAGAGAAGGGAACCTTCCTTGTGTTGGGTGTTGTAGGTATTGTGGGTGCAATGACTATTGAGTTTAGTTGAGATGCATGTAGCTCTATGGTTGATATCACTGGATTATCATCCTCCTCTTTGGTCTCTTGCATGCTTGATAAAACCAACTGTGTGTTGGCTTAGCATGACTATTTGTGCAAAACCATGGCTGTGAGTGAGCATGTTTAGTTGCTCCTTAGTGGATACACAACCTAGCTTGGGGGTGATCTCTCAGCTGAAAGAATATAGGCTGGACAGAGATCTATGGTTGGGTGGAACTTTTCTCTCACATAGCCAGTTGTTTGGACAACTTCATCTCAAAGATAAGTGTTCTCTATGGTTTAAATTATATGCATTATGTGTTCTGCAATGTATTAATTCTGAATGATAATTGTTCATGTTGATGGAATGAAAGGCATCCTGTTTTATGAAATGTGATAATTGATGACTGTTATATGCATGATGAAATTGTGTGTATATATAGTGTTTAATTTTGCTGTGTTTGTTGAGTATGAATATGTATACATAAGTTTTTATTTATCCATGAATTTCTTAGTAATGTATGGGGCTGAGATGGACAAATAAGCCCGATATGTTTGGTCATGTTTCCTTCCTTGCACTGGGTTTGATGGAAGGAGACGTGGCATTAGTTGGAAGGTATTATTGGCCCATTGCGAGCATTTCCATGAGGGTGTGCAGGCATTTTATTGAAGTCCTACGGGCATTTTTAAATAGCCATTTACGGGCATTTTCAGAGTGACCATGAAGAGCCCCAGATGCGGGTGTCAGCATGACTCATGGGGCATGTGTAGGGCACGAGGAGGGAACGTGGGGAAGTATCCTCATCCAAGGCGCCCATAATTTTGGCATGCACACCCTTTCCCTCACACCTGCCTTCCCAAGATCCTACATGCCATCACACCTGTCTGCCCGCTCATCAGTCTGCCCTCCCACTTGTCTACCCTCACATTTGGCTACCCTCACACCTGCGGCTTTATGGATCCCTCCCGATCCTCTACATGCAAGTCCCTTCAAATATTATCTGGTTGCCACTCCAGTACTGCTCAAACTCACCTCGGCCCTTTGCACATTCAAGACGGCCCTCACCTCGGCTCTCGGCTCCATCAATTTGGCTCCTTGCAATTAACTATGGCTCATGCAAACCTGTATCAATGTTCTTTAAATAGGATAGTGGACACCCTAGATGGAATCCTTTTTGCTTCTCCTTGACGTTGGTTCAGCTTTGTGCACCCTCGTACTCAGTTGTATTTCTGGTTGTGGACTCTCACGACACTATCCGCCATGACCAAGCCGCACAGTCTTTCTTGTCGAGAAAGTGGGAGCCGCTGCAAATCCCAGAGTACTCTTGTCTTTGGCAATGGATTCGACACTAGCATCTCCTTTTCCATCCACAACTTGATTGACGAGTGGGAAGGGCATCTTTTTGTGGATCACTTGGCCTTTGGCACTAATGGAGGCAATGTCAATCACTATTGGATCATAAAAAACATGCTTGGCAAGCTTCTGGATGACATGCTAGGAAACTAGGGTTCTACTAGGAATTAGATCCTGGCCACCAGGGCCAAACTCGTAGAGCTGGACGAATGTCTGGCTAACCTTGACGACACCTTCTCATGGAGCCAGCATGCTCTTGTGAGCCCCAACCTGGTCATGGTTGAATCTGGTGGCATGGGTGATGGTGTTAGTGTCTCTGACATTCTGATTTCCAGCGGTTTTCCCTCTGAAGGGTCAGCAGCTACTGCTGCAATTGATTCCATGGACCCCTTCCTGGTCATTCCTTCTCATGCTTTGCCGGCGGCTGCTCCTATGCACTTTCCGGTCCCTTCCACGATTGGTTCCCCGCCCTGCAAAAGGATGTGCAGATCTTGATCTCCTCATTGCTCAAAAAATCGAGCCATGTCCTATGAAGCTGCTGGAGGAGGACTTTCCAGGGAGTTGCCCCATTGTGGAGGATCTCCCTCATGCTTAACTTTTTACATGTCTTTTCGGGAGCTCGTCGAGAAGACCATGTCTCTCCTCTCCACTCTGGTTTTTTGTAAGAGATGTTTAATGTCATTTCTGAAATATTTCGCTCAGACAGTCTTTTATTTTTTGGCCTTGCCATTGGAGGCAACTTTCTGTATAAGTTGGTCTGTAATACTCTTGCTACTTTGGCTTTTTTTACTATGCCAGGATTGGGTTATTGAATTATAATTATATATTTTATGTATGTTACACTCTTTCAATTAGAGGTATGATATGAATATTTTGAGATTTTTGGTGTACCATGGAAAGTTTGTATAAAATGATTTATGATTCCTTGTTTTATTTTTAGATTTAGATTTCTTGCACAAGTTTCCAGAACACGAGAATTCCCACTAGAAGATTCATTTTTATTATACTTCTTTTGCTTGCGGTTATTGAGATTCAACTCTGGCTAGATGCAGTTTTCAATATTTTTTCTTTAGTTATGACCATCAATGTTGCAATGGTCACATTGGTTGTTAAGTCCCTGTTGGCACTCAAAATTGTTTTTGGTGATCTTTGACAAAACCACCAAGGAAATATCAAGTGTAAAAGCATAAAACTAGTCCAATGTCACCTCAGCTAGCTTTCTCTCACTTCGGGTTAGTGCCTGCAACTTTTGGAGAGGGGGGGAGTGTATCCCTATAAAAGCTTATAATTAAACATAGGTAAAATGTGACCGGTTCCTTAGTCAATTGGGCGAATGGAGGAGGAATAACAAAATCTGCAAGATATATTGGTTAATCCCGATCTTACTGATTAAGGGAAATGCCACAATGGAACATTAAAAAGCGAGAAACCCATATAATTGATCGAACATTCCACAAATAATAGTTTTGGACTTACCGTTGGAGGCAAATTTCTGTATAAGTTGGTCTGCAATACTCTTGCTACTTCTGCTTTTTTTGCTACGACGGGATTGTCCCACTATCCCTGGCCTCTATGTAATTTTATCCTTTTTCTTAAATAAATATTGTTTTTTTTGCTACGCCGGGATTGCCCCACTATCCCTAGGATTGCCCCACTATCCCTGGCTGCTATGTAATTGTATCCTTTTTCTTAATTAAATATTGTGCAGACTTACAAAAAAAAGAGTGACCATGAAGAGCAGTGCGGGCATTTTGAGAGGAGAATGCAGGCATTTTGTAATGACCCCTGCGAGCATAATTTGGGGGTCCATGCATGGTTGTAAATTTTTAAATGCATGTCTATTTATTAAAATGTTGTTAATAAATTTAACATTTCATGGTTCATTGATTTCTACAAATATTGTTAATAGATTTAACATTTCATGGTTCATTGATTTCTACAGGACTTTGTAGGGACATTGCTCTGTTTGTGTTTATTTGGATATAATTGTTATTTGTATAATCACTGATTTAAATGAATTTGTATTGATATATAATTGTAATTTGTATAATTAATTATTTAAATGAGATTTTTTGTATGTACATATTTTAAACTTGTATTTTGAAAATAAGTAAAATAAATTTAATGAAAGAGTACTCTACAATTCTTCAATCTCAAAATTAATCATATATGTTTTTTTTTCTTATAGTATTATCCAATTTCTTAGTTTTAAATTTTCATGTTGTATAGAAATATTGTTAATAACTTTAACATTTCATGGTTCATTGATTTCTTCAGGACTTTGACTGTTTATTTGCTTATATATTATTTACTCATATAAAAATGTTGTCTTTGATGATTTATGTGTCCATCTTGATGATGGACATGCATCTAGTGGACAACTCTTATCAAGTTGTATGGAATTCTTCATTCTCAAAATTAATCAAATATGTTTTTTTTCAAAACTTATAGTATTATCCAATTTCTCAATTTTAAATTTTCATGTTGTATAGAAATATTGTTAATAAATTTAACATTTCATGGTTCATTGATTTCTACAGGACTTTGTAGTAGGATTTAAATTAGGATTTAAATGACTGTTTATTTGCTTATATATTATTTACTCATAAAAATTTTGTCTTTGATGATTTATGTGTCCATCTTGGTGATGGACATGCATCTCGTGGACAACTCTTATCAAGTTGTATGGGTGAATGGATTTGGAGAAAGGACAATGATAAGGTAAGGGTTTTGACTTGTTTTTTAGAGTGGGTTTTGACATGATTTTCTCCTTCTGGTTTCCAAGTTCTTTGGTTATTTTAGTGTTTAGAAGATCCGTCTTGAAATGCATCAAATATATAATTATTTTACGTTTGGGGATCATAATCAACATTTTGAATTTTGGTTTCTATTTTTTAATTGATGCTTACTAGTGAAGGATAATAGGAATGCAGGGTGATTCCATGAAGATGGGTAACTCTTTCTGGCCAAATATGACAGTGAAAAATAGAAATTTTACCCATGTATTAAATTGAAGCCCTCAAAACTCATACTTGCCACATGAATTTTGACATGCGGTTGAAAAACAAAATGTAGATAATTATGTTGGATTTCCAATGATATTTTTTTCAAAATAAACCAATGCCATATATCGTGTCGAATTTTCATTTAATGAAACATGTGTACTTAAAAATTTGAAGAGCAATTAACAAGTAGTTTGTGTGCGTGCACAATAAATTAATGTTAAAGTAATAATTTAAAAAAATGAAATATGTGAACATGATCTAGACAGAGTGCACTGGGGCTTACATATTTTTCTTTTAATTTTTCTCGAAAAATTATATTTATTATTATTTTTTGAAACTTACCAATGAATATTTAAGTCACATTTTGCACACATGTGTGTGCGTGCACGAAATCTTTTGATTTTTTACATAATTTGCAAAACTAAAAATACCCTTTTAAAGAGGATGCGTTTATCTAGGGCTTGTGTATTTTTTCAAATTTTTTGGATGTGTAATTTAAATGTTGTGGATTTATCTTTGAGCTCAATTGAAGTTGTCGGCATGGTTTTTTAGGGCAATTTTTAGTAGAAATTTAAAAACAACAAACATATGAAGATAAAAATTTGTAAATTTTATATATCTGGATAGAGGATTCATTGATGAATCCAATGGTATAAAGTCTACTCATTAATGAGCATTTAATGACATGGTTTAACTTTGTGGAAGGCAGAAAAAACTTTCATTCTGTAGTGAAAAGGGCTCTTGGCCTGTTTTTTATGCCCTCGATTGAGCTAAATACCTTGATCAAGGGTTTAACAAGACCTTGATCGAGGTATTTTAAAACCCTCGATCGAGGGCCTAAAATGAGCCTTTTTATTTATTTTCAAAAGCTAATCAAGCTTTTGCGAGCTTTTCAAAAGCTCGATTGAGGGTTTTAAAACCCTCGATCGAGGTATTTTAAAACCCTCGATCAAGCTTTTAAAACCCTCGATCGAGGTATTTTAAAACCCTCAATAGAGCTTTTAAAACCTCGATCGAGGGCTTGAAAATACCTCGAATGAGGGTTCGAAAAATAATTTTTTTAGCTTCCATCCGCCAAAAATGGTGAACCACCTTTGTGGAATCACCCTCCCTTGTGTTGAAATACCACACTTAGGTCAATACCATAGTCATCACACACTAAGACAAAAGTCTTAGTGAAATATGACATGGTAAAAATTAGTAGTACCACTATGGAGAAAGGGTTCTCTAGGAACCAATATTTTTCTAGTGAAAGGAGTAATCAACTCAATAAGATGTTATATTAACAAGAATGGCTTAAACATTTCATGGGTTATCATAGCCAAGGAATCCATAATCCGAATCGTGGAACCCTCCCTCAGAGAATAAGATGAACTAGAATCCCTTGGAAACCCAAGGTTGTTTCCCATAACAATGTTGCAGAAGAACATTCAAGTACTAAGTAGCAGGGGGAGGCCTAATGGGAAGGGAATCCTCCTCGTGTTGTGTCTTTTTGTCTTAGTGTAAACTCATATGTCTCTTTCAAAGTTGCGACGATCAAGTATGAATCTGACTACAATGCATACGATTACAACCCATTTCCCATGGTCTTTTCTCATGCGAAGGATGTACATGTAAGGGACCCAAAAGGTCACAAATAATTGGATTTCCTTTCTTCTTACTCAAAAGATGGCCATGAGAATATTTTGAATACATTAGACCAACAAGTATAGAAACTGACACTCAACTCTAGATATTTCTACAATGACAAATTTCATGTCTTTGCATAGCATCTAACAAGGTTGTTTGGCTATGAAATGATGATAGAAACTAGAAGAAAAACCTATAAAGCAAGAAAAATAATAATAAAAATGAAGAATCCAAATAGAGAATGTTGGCTACTAAGTTAGCTAATGGAATTTATCACTCAAATAACCCTAGTACATTCACTTTCATAAGATATTAAGCATAGAAATCCCAACTATTTATCATATAAACATATATCATGACTAGTAGTTATCATGTCTATTCATGAACAATATATCATTAACATTTAACTTATCTCATTAATAATACTAAAACACAAGAAGTAGAAAAAAATATTGAAATAAAACCCCAACTCATCACGAAAACAACATGATTTACCATTGAAACATAATCTGACTCAGTATAATTTAGTATGACATGTGAAAGCTAATCTAGGATAAGGGTGAATTCACGAATGTGGTTCACCATTTTGGCGGATCACATGGGCAAAATTCATTTTTCGGACCCTCGATTGAGGTATTTTATGTTGAATATTGTAACTTCAAAGAATATTATATTTGTACTTTATTATTCTAGAGATGTTTCATTCCTCCGAGGTAACCCTATCATGTATCTGGAGATGTTTATTCCTCCAGGGGTTTGTATTAACTAGGGTTATTAGACCCACCATGTGGGGGTCGGCCCTGTAGTTATATTTTAGGGGTTATTAGACTTCTCTAAGAGAGGTCGGTCCCATTAGGTATTTTAGTCAGTGAGGAGTCAGTATAAATAGAGGAGGTAAACTCCTCATTAGACACACTTGCTCACTTGAGAAAAGTAGCGCACTAGTCTGGGAGATCTGCTAAGAAGGAGAAGAAGGAGGGAGCACATCTTGTATTTTGGTTGATCATCTTATTGAGGAAAGCTTTGCTGGGTTTTCTACCCCATGAGGGTTTCCCAAGGTAAATACTGTGTCTATCTTGTGATTATGCTTCTTTCAGTGATCTTGATTGTCTATTTGGTTTAAACTTAACATGGTATCAGAGATAGACTGAATAGGACATCTTTCACAAGGTAAGAATACCTCTCTCTCTCTCCGGTGAAGTTAGGGTTTCAGCCAAAAGTTGGTATTATTGAATTTGGGTTGCATGGATGGATATCCCTTCTCAAGACCATTCTTTTGAGCCCTAGATCGAACTTTTTGGTTGAGTAGAACTCCGGGAAAGTCAAACCCTAATTCTACCAAAAGTGCGATAAAATTCTGTTCCAGATTCCGAAAAAGTGAAAAGTAACTTTTCAGGTAAGTCTGCTCTGTCTCTTGGACTCCCCCAAGAGAACATGGCTCCAAACACTAAGCTTGAAGACAAGCTAGAAGGTATAGAAAATTTTCGGGCTTGGAAATACAGAATTGGTCTCATCCTTGAAGAGAATGATCTTGCTCATTATATCAAGGAAGAAGTTGCAGAACCAGAAGGAGATGAAGCCAAAGAAAAGCATAGGAAGGATCTAATTAGGGCAAAGAGAATCATAGCTGATTCTATTAAATACCACTTGATTCCCCAAGTGGCCTCCAAGAAGACTCCAAAGGAAATGTATGATGCCCCAGGAAGAATGTATGAAGGAAAGAACATCAATAGGAAGATGAATCTAAGGTCTCAGTTGAAGAGTACCAAGATGCACAAAGGAGAATCCATTCAAGACTACTTCTCAAGGGTCTCTCTAATCAAGGAACAATTAGATGCCATTGGTGACACTCTTGATGAAGATGAACTTGTGATGACTACCCTAAATGGTCTCACTAGACCTTGGGAATCTTTCATACAAACCATGTGTGCCAGAAAAGAAAGCATGAAGTTTGATGTAGTATGGGAAGATTGTGTTCAAGAAGAGGCTAGGGTTTCCAACAGAGAAGCTCTTCTCAAAGAATATGACCAAGCCTTGGCCACTCACACCAAAAGAAGAAAGAGAGGATACTCCAAGAAAGTGAACTACAAAAGGTCTCAACCCTCTCATAGATTCAAAAGGAAAGGAGGAGACACCTCCACAGTCCAATGTTTCAATTGTCTTAAGCTAGGACACTATGCTAGAGACTGTACCCTACCAGAGAAGAAGAAGAAAAGGTTTGTCCACAAAAGACATCATGCTCATATGGAAGAAGATGATAGTGAAGAAGAAGAAGAAGAAGTGGAGGAAAGGCCTCAAAAGAAAAGATCTAAAGTGAAGAAAGAAGAACCAGAAGAATATGTACTATTTTCTGCTCTCTCTGGATCTATGTCTCCTAGTGAAGGCACTTGGCTCATTGACAGTGGTGCTTCAAAGCACATGACAGGTCATAAGGAGACTCTCTCCAGGTTCGAAGAAAAGTCTTCACCCCAAAAGGTATCTTTAGGAGATGATTATCAATATCCCATCAAGGGAATTGGTGAAGCAAGCTACAAGCTTGATTCGGGAACACCACTAAAAATGAAAGAAATTCTATATGTCCTAGGTTTAAAGAAGAATCTACTCTCTATCTCAGCACTAGACAAGAAAGGATTTAGAGTAGCCTTCATAGATGGACAAGTACTCATGTGGTCCAAAGGAAAATCAATCAAAGATGCAATTGTCATTGGTGAAGAAGAAGGAGGACTTTATAAACTCAAGGGTCATCCAGAAACTTCCCTTGCTCATGAAGTTTCTAGTCCCAATGAACTATGGCATAGAAGATTAGCTCACATCAACTATAAATCCTTACCCTATGTAAGCAAGGTGGTTATAGGATTACCAGATTTGAAGGCTGATCATGATGGCTCATGTAAAGGATGTAAGAAAGGGAAGAATGTCAAGAATCCCTTTCCGAAAAGTGAAACAAAGACTAAGAACTCTCTAGAGCTAATACACTCAGATGTATGTGGACCGATGCCCACCACTTCCCTAAGTGGGTTTGAATACTATCTCTCATTCATTGATGACTATTCAAGGAAAAATTGGATATACTTCCTAAAAGGTAAGAATGAAGTCTTTGGAAAATTCAAAGAGTTCAAGGCCCTAATAGAAAATCTCTCAGATAAGAGAATCAAGATTCTCAGAACAGATAATGGCGAAGAATATACTTCAAAGGAATTTGAAGACTTTTGTAAAGAAGCTGGAATTAAGAGGGAACTAACCACTCCCTACAATCCCCAACAAAATGGGGTAGCTGAGAGGGAAAATAGAACTATAATGGAAGCTGTAAAGACTATGATACATGACCAAGATCTTCCCATGTATCTATGGGCTGAGGCAGCCAAGACAGCAGTATATGTACAAAATAGACTACCTCATAGTGCTCTTGATTTCAAAACTCTAGAAGAAGTCTTTACAGGAAAGAAGCCTGAGGTAAGTCATCTTAAAATATTTGGGTGTCCTGTGTACATCCACATTCCAAAAGAAAAGAGAACCAAGTTGGATCCCTCAGGTAAGAAGGGAATGTTTGTTGGTTATTGTGAAACTTCCAAAGCCTTCAGAATCTACATATCAGGTTTCCATCATATAGAAATAAGTAGAGATGTAACTTTTGATGAGGAAGCAGCTCTCAAGAAATCTAGAAAGTGTCAACTTGAAGAAGTTTATGAAGAAGACTCATCTCCCAGAATCTCAAAGACTGTTCTCATCCCTGAAGAGGATGCACCAGAGGATCATGACATGTTGGAATCACAAGAACCCCCTGTTATAGACTTATCTAGGAAAAGAAGACCAGCATGGGCTAGAGATATTATTCAAGTAGCTGAAAGATATGGTGCTCCTGAAGGCTCCACTAGAGAAATAAAGAAACCAAAACTAGTGTCAAACTATATGGCCTTGATGTGTGATCTTGTGGATCAACTACCTACTAGCTATGAAGAGGCAGCTCAGAAGAAAGAATGGGTAGAAGCAATGACAGAAGAATATCATTCAATAATGAAAAATGATGTTTGGGATATAGTTCCCAAACCGAAAGATAAAAGTGTGGTTTCTTCCAAATGGATTTTTAAAATAAAACATGCTGCGGATGGAATCATTGAAAAATACAAAGCAAGATTTGTAGCCAAGGGATTCTCTCAGAGGGAGGGAATTGACTATGAAGAAACATTTGCACCAGTTGCTAGGTATACTTCAATTAGAACTATCATGGCACTTGCATCCATGATGAAGTGGAAGTTACACCAAATGGATGTTAAGACAGCTTTTCTGAATGGTGTAATTGAAGAAGAAGTATACATAGAGAAACCACAAGGGTTTGAGGTTAATAACGGAAAGACTCATGTATGCAAACTGAAAAATGCATTATATGGGTTAAAACAAGCTCCCGGGGCTTGGTACGGAAGGATTGATAGTTTCTTAACTAGCATGGGCTTTACCAAGAGTAAAGCTGACCCAAACCTTTATCTCAAAGTGATGGATGATGAACCAGTTATACTTATATTATATGTAGATGATCTATTTCTAACTGGAAATGAGAAACAAATTATTGAAAGCAAGAAGAAGCTTTCTTCAGAATTAGAGATGAAAGATCTCGGATTAATGCACTACTTCTTAGGCTTAGAGGTTTGGCAAGAACCAAGAGGAATCTTTCTAAATCAAGGTAAATATGTTGTGGAGATTTTGAAAAGATTTGACATGTTGGAGTGCAAACCCATGGCCACTCCCATGGACTCCAACTTGAAGATTTTAGTTAATGACTCATCAGATTTAGTGGACCTAACTCTATATAGACAAATTATTGGGTCACTAATGTATTTAACAAATACTAGGCCAGATATATGCTTTGTTGTAAATACCCTAAGTCAATATCTAGTAGAACCTAGAAAGGTTCATCTAATAGCTGCAAAGCATGTAATGAGGTACCTAAAAGGTACATTAGATTTTGGACTACTTTATCACGGAAGTCATGAACTCAAGTTACATGGTTATTCAGACTCCGACTGGGCAGGCAGTATCTCAGATAGAAAAAGTACTTCAGGTGGATGTTATGGTCTTGGATCTGCCATGATCTCATGGTTCAGCAAGAAACAATCTAGTGTGGCCCTCAGCTCTGCTGAGGCAGAATAAATAGCTGCCTGCTCTGCCAGCTGTGAAGCGGTATGGCTTCGGAAACTACTGTCTGGAGTGTTTGACTTAGAAATGGATCCCACTATAATTATGTGTGATAATCAAAGCTACATCAAGATGACAGAGAATCATGTGTTCCATGATAAGTCAAAACACATAGAGATCCGATACTTCTATATTCGAGATATGGTGCAGAGAGGAGCTATCAAGGTCGAGTATGTGAGCACTGAAGATCAAATTGCTGATATCCTGAACAAACCGCTGTCTCGTGTGAAATTTGAATACTTTCGAGACAAGCTTGGTGTAGTTCAAAAGGACCCTCCTAGAAAGGGGGAGTAGCATGATCCCTGATGAAAAGCCTATCTCATCCATAATGAGACTTCATCTAGTCACTTAGAAATAGTTAGATTTAGAACTACCATATTTAGAATACTTAATATTACTTATACCTGCTTTTGATTAGTGAGAATACATGCTAGATGTATACATGCCTTTGATGTTAGATGTATCAGTGAGAATACATGCTTTTGGTGATAGATGTATACATGCTTTTGATATTAAATGTATTAGTGAGAATACATGCTTTTGGTGATAGATGTGTACATGCTTTTGATATTAAATGTATTAGTGAAAATACATGCTAGATGTATACATGCTTTTGATGTTAGATGTATTAGTGAGAATACATGCTAGATGTATACATGCATTTGATGTTAGATGTATTAGTGAGAATATATGCTAGATGTATACATGCCTTTGAGGTTAGATGTATCAGTGAGAATACATGCTTTTGGTGATAGATGTATACATGCTTTTGATATTAAATGTATTAGTGAGAATACATGCTAGATGTATACATGCTTTTGATGTTAGATGTATTAGTGAGAATCCATGATTTTGATGTATGATGTATACATGATGTTGATGATAGATGATGATACATGTATTGATTAAATGTACTTGTATGGATGTGGATACTTGTACTTGTATTGATGAGAATACATGTGTGGATTGTATCATCCTTGAACACTTGTTCTAAAATGATCTGTAGACAGAGGTCTCCGAGAAAGAAGAGGGATTGCATCATCCTTGAACATCTGTTCTAAAGAGAGCCGTAGATGTATATCTCCGATAAATGAAATCCTGAATTAACAGGTAGGGGATTGCATCATCCCTGGACTGATGTCCCAGAATAGAGCCGTAGATATGATGTCTCTGATAAAAGAAATCCTAAATTAACAGGTGGGGGATTGCATCATCCCCAGACTGATGTCCTAGAATAGAGCCGTAGACATGATGTCTCCGATAAATAAAATCCTGAATTAACAGGTAGGGGATTGCATCGTCCCCGGACTGATGTCCCAGAATAGAGCCGTAGACATGATGCCTCCGATAAATGAAATCCTGAATTAACAGGTAGGGGATTGCATCGTCCCAGGACTGAGGTCCTAGAATAGAGCCGTAGACTGGGTCTCCGATAATGAAGTCCTGAATGAACAGGTAGGGGATTGCATCATCCCCGGACTGAGGTCCTAGAATAGATCCATAGACTGGGTCTCCGATAATGAAGTCCTGAATGAACAGGCAGGGGATTGCATCATCCCCGGACTGAGGTCCCAGAATAGAGCCGTAGACTGGGTCTCCGATAATGAAGTCCTGAATAAACAGGCAGGGGATTGCATCGTCCCTGGACTGAGGTCCCAGAATTGATCCGTAGACTGATGTCTCTGAGAACTAAGGATCGGATTGTATCATCCATGGACCTATGTCCTAAAGTGAGCAGGTTTGATCATCCTGGAACATGATCGTGTGATGACGATGCTGATGATCATGTGATGATGATGTTGATGATCATGTGATGACGATGCTGATGATCGTGTGATGACGATGCTGATGTTCGTGTGATGACGATGCTGATGATCGTGTGATGACGATGTTGATGATCGTGTGATGACGATGCTGATGTTCATGTGATGACGATGCTGATGATCGTGTGATGACGATGCTAATGATCGTGTGATGACGATGCTGGTGATCATGTGATGACGATGTTGATGATCATGTGATGACGATGTTCATGATCGTGCGATGCCGACGATCGTGTGATGACGATGTCGATGATCGTGTGATGACGATGTTGATGATTGTGTGATGACGATGCTGATGATCGTGTGATGCCGACGATCGTGTGATGACGATGCCAATAATCATGATAACGATGTTGATGTTGACATTGATGTACCAGTAACTGATTGAGTTACTAATGAAGATGAATTGAAGAAAGCTTCCGATGATTTATAGATGTATCATGTATGATGACTCCTTGCTCCTGCAGATGTTGTTATAATATCCTTCTCGTTAAGGGGGAGTGTTGGATATTATAACTTCAAAGAATATTATATTTGTACTTTATTATCCCGGAGATGTTTCATTCCTCCAAGGTAACCCTATCATGTATCTGGAGATGTTTATTCCTCCAGGGGTTTGTATTAACTAGGGTTATTAGACCCACCATGTGGGGGTCGGCCCTGTAGTTATATTTTAGGGGTTATTAGACTTCTCCAGGAGAGGTCGGCCCCATTAGGTATTTTAGTCAGTGAGGAGTCAGTATAAATAGAGGAGGTAAACTCCTCATTAGACACACTTTCTCACTTGAGAAAAGTAGCGCACTAGTCTGGGAGATCTGCTAAGAAGGAGAAGAAGGAGGGAGCACATCTTGTATTTTGGTTGATCATCTTATTGAGGAAAGCTTTGCTGGGTTTTCTACCCCATGAGGGTTTCCCAGGGTAAATACTGTGTCTATCTTGTGATTATGCTTCTTTCAGTGATCTTGATTGTCTATTTGGTTTAAACTTAACATTTTAAAGCCCTCGATCGAGGTTTTAAATGCTTGATCGAGGGTTTAAAATACCTCTATCGAGGGCTCTAACATACCTCGATCAAGGGTGTTTTAAACCCTTGATCGAGGGTCTAACGAAACCCTCGATCGAGCAAACCCTCGATCGAGGGTTTGTTCGATCCAGAGGGAAAAAAAACAAAACAGTGCCCGACCGGTTGTGTAGTGGCTCGACAAACCCTCGATCGAGCAAACCCTCGATTGAGCATTTAAAACCTCAATTGAGGGAATGCAAGAGGGAAAAAAAACAACACAGGGCTCGGTCAGCCCTGTTTTGTGCAGTGGCTTGCAAACCCTCGATCAAGGGTTTTCTCAATTGAGGGAATGCGACACGAAAAAAAAACAAAACAAGGCCCGACCGGCCCGGCCGACCCTTTTTTGTGCAGTGGCTTGATAGAGACGAAAATAGTAGCGACCAGTGACCTCGACCGAGCACACGCCCAATGCCACCTCCCCACAATGATGCCACCTCGCCACATGGACGCCATCATGTCATCTATTCCACCAAGTGGGTAGAATTCCATATTTTTTTTGTTATTTAAAAATATATATATATTTTGTATTTGTTGTATAAATTTGTGCTTTTGATCAAATCTAGTTTTAATTTGGTTTTCTAGAAATGGTTAGGATATAGGCATTTAAACTAAACCAAGATTGAAACCAAAAACCACCATTGAAACCAAACTAATTGAAAAAAAAACCATTTGATTTAACTAAAACAAAAACCCATTTCAAACCAAAACAAAAACCAAAACCATTTGAAATTTGAAATAGATTTAGGGTTTTAGATATTTTGCAGTTATTTGTTTAAATTATTTGATTTATTTTTTTTTATATATCAACCGGTAGCATTTCACCGCATAAATGCTACCGGTTTTATTTTAAAATTTGTTTTTACAAGCAGAAATGCTGCCCATTTTTTTTCAATCCTCCGAGAACGTCAAGAGGATTGAAAAAAAAAACATTTGAACCTAAAACAAAAAACCATTTCAAAACAAAAACCAAAACTATTTGAAATTTGAAATAGGTTTAGGATTTTAAATTTATGTTGCATTTATTTGTTTAAAAATTATTTGGTATGTAAATTTGTTTATATATCAACCGGTAGCATTTCACCGAATAAATGCTACTGGTTTTATTTTAAAATGTGCTTTTACAAGTAGAAATGTTGTCAATTTTTTTTTCAATCCTCCGAGAATGCCAAGAAGATGGAAAAAAAATCATATATTAATATTAATATTAATATTATAATATAAAAAATTAAAAAATGAATATTAATAATATATATAATCATATATTATTTATTAATTTTTACTTAATTTATTTTTAAAAAAAATATTTAATATTAATAATATATTATAAAAAATTAAAAAATGAATATTAATAATATATAATCATATATTATTAATCATAACCATAACCAACTTGCCAAATTGTCCTAAATAGGATCCCCTCTTAGGCTATGAAAAGTATGTCCACAATGTGAGCATCAATGAAGATAAATTGGCAATGGATGACTATAGGTCCTCTTAGAACAAGCTCATATTACCTAACATTACTTTGTCAACCTTATTATTTATAAGGAAAATACAATGAAAGAATATTATTTTATTCCTATCATTTAAGTCTCTTGACCATAGCTTTATGATTGTTATTAAAAAATGTTGGGACTAGTGGTCAAAGAGGGATACATGGATTTCTCATGAAGGCATGTGGTCTATCCTTTGCAAGAAAATAAAATTCCTGAATTTTGGGCATGCACATGATTATTTGAAATTCATTCTTACTAGATTTGGGATCATAGCCTAGGCCGCCATAGTTTTTACAAACATAGAAATTATTCAAACAACTACAATCATTATGAGAAAATTATGCACAAAAAATAGTCATGAACAATACAAAATAATTCCTCCATTATTTAGTGAACTAGAAAATAATTATTGCTATAACTACAAACTTTTCCCATTCAATCCACCCAAAATGGTGAACCACATTCGTGGATTCACCCAATAAATTGGTAAGAATTTCAAGAGAAGTTATAGTTTAATATAATTGAAAAGTTTTAGCTCAATTTTGAAACTAAATTTTATATAAATAATTTATGTCAATATCAATGAAAATAAATAACTCAATTATGTTTCATGACATATATCTTATTACAGTAATAAAAAATGTTTTTTTTTTTAAATTTGTAATTTAATATATTTAAATTGCATATATATAATAATGTATTTAAAAAATTTTCAATTCAACTATTCAATTGCAAAAATAATTTGAATTTTATTTTTTTGCCACCTCCACCTTAGTAAACATATGTTATATAAACCACATAAATAATATAGCCATGAATGAATCAATACAACTCACAAATTTCCCTATGAAAAAAACAACTTTATTACTCTCTATGTACAATAATACTACGTCAAAATAACATATGTAGATTCCTCTCTATATAAAATAATACTACATCAAGATAACATATATAGATTCCCCTCTTTAATATATTATGCTTATTGGTTTGATTCGGAGTTATGAGATCAATTTGTATTTGTTCAAATGATCAAAATACAACTTAGCTTTAAATTTTACATTAAAGAAGAGTTTGTATTTCCATATAATATGATTAATTTTGAAAATATTAACAATTTTTATTATTTAAAGTTATGAATTAAGTAATAGGTCAAACCTTTTTTTTTAAAATAAAAAAGTATTGGATGTCACTTCATATCAATATGGGATGTCCCATTATGAGAGTTGTATTAGTAGATCTTGTTCTTAAGTTTATGAAAATGGAGTGGTAAAAAGGTGAACAAATTCAATCATTTCTCCATTAAAATTATTCTCCAAATGTTAATAATTCATATTATTTGAAGTTATGAATTAAGTAAGAGGTCAAATTGTTTTTAGAATAATAAAGTATTGGGTGTCACTTCACATCAATATGGGATGTCCCAATTATGAGAGTTGTCTTAGTGGTTTATTCTTAGGTTTATGAAAATGGAGTAGGTAAAAAGGTGAATAAATTCAATTATTTTTCGATTGAAATTATTTTCCAAATGTGATAAGGATTTCAAAAGAAATTACAGTTTAACATGATTGATGAGGAATTTGATCATAAAATTTTGTAACTAAGATTTTTAACCCAACTTTAAAACTCACTCCTATATAAATAGTTTATGTTAATGTCAAAAGAAATAAATAACTAAGTTAAATGTATTACATTACATATATTGTCTCACTGCAGTGATGAATAATGAGTGTTTTTTGTTTTCCAATTAATTTGTGGTAACTTGTAATTTAATGTATTTAAATTGCATATATAACCATGTGGATTTTTAGTTTTTGAAAAAATAAATCTTGCAAAATTGAATCCAAAAATCTAAGACAATGATTGTAGGAACCTTCCTCTCACTCGATGGTTGAGGATCAATAGGAGCAAACTCTAGTCCAGTGGTGGCCTTGAATTTGAATTGGAATTGAAATTGAATTTGGAATTGAATTTGAAATTTGAAATTGAAATTGAAATTTGAATTTGAATTTGAATTTGAATTTGAATTTGAATTGAATTTGAATTTGAAATGTGAAATTTGAAATAGAATTTGAAATTTGAATTGAATTTGAATTTGAAATTGAAATGTGAAATTTGGAATAGAATTTTAAATTGAAATGAGAAAATTTGGAATTGAAATGTGAAATTTGTAATATAATTTGAAAGAAAATTAGAATTAGAAATTGAAATGTGATGCAGATAGTCCTGAAGAGAGAGATTTAGTGCTTCGTGCTCCATGAAGCACGAGAGGATCTGACATCGCCCGATAGGGCGTCCATCGGCAACGCTCCCGTTCACCGAGGAGTGATGCTAGGCCGGGATCGGCAACCACTAGTGGCGGCAGCAGGAGAGATAGTGTGTCGGTTCATCCCGATGACATACATGTGGATTCCCAGGAGGAGGATGTGCAACAAGACACGAGTGCATCAGGTGCGTATTTTTTGTTAGCACAATTTCAGTAAATTTTTAGTATATAATGCATTGAATGTCAGCTGCAAGTTATAATATATATTTTTAGTAACAATTTTGTTTTGGTTTGGATCGCAGGTGCTCCATCAGGGGGATCGTATGATGATGAGGTCAAACAGATCACTCTCGCTGACATCATTTCCTAGCGAGAGTGGGTGAGCTCATGTGTGGGCACTTTAAGGGAGGATTCGCCCACACGACGATCTTTGTCGATGATGTTATCAGCAGTTGATGAGATGTTGGCCCTCTATAGGAGGGTAGGACCTCTCAGTGACATTTGGCGACATTCATGCTAGAGGAGGAGACATGTTGTCATTGGGATCCACAAATGGGAGGATGTCAAAGCCACCATAAGAGGGCATGATGTCAAGGGTGCTTTATTTGACATCCCTCGTGACCGCGCCCCTGGTTAATCGCTTAGACTCAAGGAGTTTAAGTTGGAGGTCGCTGCACCACATATATATGATAGATTCATGGGAGCGTGGGGCATGTTCCCCCACCATAACCAGGTCCCATTGTACTTTGCAAAACATTTTTATGCAGAGTTTGCTTTGGACATGCCCTCGGATTACACTAGAACAGGGTCCCAGTTCTATGGGGCTGGTAGGGGACACTCCTACCAACTTCCTAGAGCTCGGAGAGACCCTGCCTTCGTGGCACCCGCTCCAAGGTTGGTACCGTCTACAGACAGGATGGCTATCAGGTCGGGGGATGTGGCACAATCATCCCATCTTGCTGTAGAGTCTAGACAGGACCTTGCATAGTCTTTTTTCACTGCCATGGGCAATGCTATTGTTGTTGTGCATGGAGAGGCATCTAGACCACCCCCTCCACCTGTAGAGCTAGAGATACAGTATGTCTCTAGTGACATACTCAAGAGTTTCGATGGAGATACCCTACTGCGATATGCTGAGTCAGCGCGAGATGCATACTTTCAGTTATATCGTAGATGCGTCGCTACAGGACAGGTATAATTTTGTACAATTATGTATATATGTTCTTCATGTTACATCATATCAATGTCGCAAATTGAATCGTCAATAATAATTAAGGGAGTTGTATTCTATTGATCCATGTAGGGGACGCCATGCATGGATCAACTCTTTCGTAGCGAGCCATCGGTTGGTCCATCCACTCATCCCCACCCTCAGATGATAGTAGTCAGGGTAAGTTATAATTTATGTTCCAATTTAATTTGTGTTTGAATTTATTATTTCTCAGTTTAAATCATTTGTGTTTTATTTCTTAATTTTTGAGATTTTATGTTGTAGATCTTAATTTCAAATGAATTTCAAATTGTATAGGGAAATGGAAAGGAGGTAGATCATGATTATGGACATGAGGACCGCGAAGGTCCTGATGAGCAGGGTTTAGAGACACATGTGAGTTTTAATTTATGTTCCAATTCATGTTATTTAGTCACATTTAGTAATTGATTTTTGTACTTTCTGTTTCAATTTTTTACGTATAGATTTTAAATTATGTTAAATTTAGTTTTAATTTTTAATAAATCTAACTTATTACATGTAATGGCATATTACACGGGCATCGCAACAGGCGAGTGTGAATGCTGCAATGGATTTCACACATGGTTGGGATGTAGCTCGAATACATGGTCCTGATGAAGGCCCATCTACCCGTATTCCTACCCAGATCCCGGATATCACCCTTGACACGATGGATATGGCAGAATTCCTTGAGTATTAGTGGCCGATGAGTTGATGATCTATACATTTCCATGTTTTTGATATTTTGATATTTTATATATTTTCATGTGTTTGGATGATCTATCTATACGTTTTCATGTTTTGGATATGGATTTCTATCGTTTATACATGGACTTTGATCATATATGGACTTTGGATATGGAATTTTGGATATTTTGTATATTTTATCATATTGATGTCTTGATGTGTATTATGTATCTAATTTGAAATCGATTGTTTTTTTATATTAGATCTAGATATAGTTATTACAATTACAAATTTATGTTTTGTCGTTTCAAATACAGATTTAATGTGTAGTTACAATTTAGTTCAATTTAAAATGCAAATTTTGACTACATTACAGAACATCTTCGAAAATTTAGAATTGAATACATACATTACGTTTTAAGATTGAAATTACAATTCCAATTCAATTACAATGTAAAATTTCAAATTTAATGTGTAATTTCAATTCCAAATCAAATACAATTTAAAAGCTCTTTTTCAACTACATTACAATTGCATAAATGAAATCAAAATGTAAAATTAGAATACATTTGAAATTAAAAATTGAAATTGCAATTACATTATGTTGTCTACACATTACAATTCAATTACAATTTACACATTCCAATTCAATTACAATTTAAGATTAAAATCTCAAATTTAATGTGTAATTTCAATTGAAAATTCAATGTGTTTTTGATGCATGTAATCCAAAATGTGAAGTTCATATACTTTGATTATAAAAAATGTGAAGTTCATATACTTTGATTTATGCAAAGAAAGGTAAGATAAACCATTATTGCATTTTATATGTCTCACAAAATAAATACTTAGGCAACAAAAGTAATGAAATGTTTATTAAAAGCAAGCACATAAAGTAATGAATGTTCACATCAACATACATAATAACGTTTTATTGAATGGGAGTATGTAAAGTTAATGAATGCTTACATCAACAAACAAAATAATGTTTTGTGAGCCTATACTTCCCAACTACTTATGACAAAATCTTACAAATCGTTTTGATGATATGGACGATGTAATCCTCATCTCATCATGGCTTGCACTTGATGCCATCAAGGACATAGTTCACCATGATACAAGATTATAACAAATGAAGTCAAGAATTATGTGGATTCCATACAAGTGTCAAGCAAAGGGATTTTCAACCACCAAATCACCAGAACTAAATGTCAACCACGAATGTAAAAATTCTACTAGCAAGGTCAATCTAATTATTAATCAATTGCTTTGGAAGGAAATCAAATTGAAGGAGTGTTTTGGTGCCCTTCATTTCCCTTAGTAAGCAAAATTCAAAACTATGGATTGATTGGGGTCACTTCCCAAAAAATATAGCTAAGGAAGAGTCACATATATACCACACATGGGTATGTATGAGACCTTTGGTTGAAGCTTCAATGATAGACTATGAATAATCAAGGGAAACACAATAGTCCTAAATAGTAAACATTCTAGGTTATCAATACAAGAATGTGTGGTCCAAACAATAATTATAATGCCCAAAATATTCTAAATTCATATATTAAAGAATGTTGCACAAAATGGTAATCGGTCACCAAATTAAAGTTCAAGGTAGGTGACAACATTGAGTATCTATTATATAGAGCATTGTCACATATGAATACATGTGACATAGAAGAGTCTAGAGGTTTAAGGATCAAGTCTAGCGCCATATAAATTTCCCTGAAGGTGTGGGGACTCTCAATTGCATAAACAATGTATGCCTTAATCATCATACTCCTAAATTGAATTAAGTGGGCATCCACGAACCAATAAAGTAGTGACTTAATTTATATATTAAATATTGTATATGAATTTATATATAGCATTCTACAACACCTAAACCGTTTGTATGGAATTTGATATATCACTCTAAATTATGATACTTATTTGTTTTCAAGGTACCCAAACTCATTTCAAATGATTTCCATACTTAGAAATATGAAAATACAAATTAAGTTTTGGCCATCATGAATTTTACTTAGTTGAAGGAATTATTTAGTGACCTAAAACCTAAAATAAATAAGTTTATTGATTTTGGTTTAACCTGGACTATAATGTATAAAATTTTGCAAGTTTGGAATCAAAATTTAAAATTAGAATACATTGTACAATTCAAAATTTAAATTTTACAATTCCACATTGTATAGATGTATTTTAAATTCTCAATTACATTACAATTGTATTTGAAATCAGAATTTAAAATTAGAACATGTACATGTTCAAGTGTATTCACATTGGAGCACCATGAATGAAATTTCACAAAAGCCTCCCATCTAGTGTTTGTATTCTTGACATTAAAGCATCTACAAAAATACATTTATAAAACAACGTCCACAAAAATCTCCAAAAAAATATTGCATAAGACAACATGAAAACTATGTCAATGATGCAAGTGGCATACATGTAACTCATTCATCTGGCCAATGGGTTATAGGAATGCAAGTCTCCATAATACGATCATGGTCAGCTTCTGTCATCTTCCATCTCTTTGGATCACCTATCTTCACCTTGATTTCTGTTAGAGGTATCCGAGCTGCAACCACCAAATGACTGTATTGACATGATATATATTCAGGCATAAAATCTCTGTCAATAATGTGAGCACCCTGTTTTTTCACTTTTTCAAAAAAATGTCCCATTAGAACCATGTCTCCAGTCTGGTATGTGAAGTCCCCATCTTGGTAGGGTCGCACCAACCTACTCTTTATTTGCGTGCACCACATCAAATAGTATGCAACATTTTCTTGGTTGTGGAGTGGTGCAATGACAACGAATACATCACCTGCAAGATACATTACAAATATTATTCAAATGTCCTACGTGCAAATTTATACAACATTTGTATATGTGTAAGATATAATGAACTAATTAACTTATTGAAGACTCTTGTACCTTCCCTAACCATATCGGAAACTCGATCATGATCTAATGAGACCATTGCCTCTTCAGTGTGCATCTCTTGCCATGTTGGAATTGGATGTGGGCCCTTTGGATTAAGAGATACATATTTCCATGGTTTGACATATAAATCATTTTCACAGTGATCAAGCCCGCATCCATTTGCATTAATGCAAAAATCGCAAAAGCATGCATACTTCCTCATTTCAATGGAAAATAGGTCCCCCATATCTTTACTTAGAACATAATGCAATTCCCTCGTACCAGGGATGGTGTCACAATACCATGGCATGGATCTATTAACATCTCCAATGGAAACATCTCAGAAGAACGTGCATGGAATTCAGTTTGTCATATGTAAATTCCTATTGAGTACATGAGTTCTTTTGGAAATGATGATATTGAATGTTATTAGCTTATTAATTGAGTTTGGAGTTTATTACCTGCACACCGGCCTTGCTTGTTCATGACCTTGATGTGCCAAATGACATGTGCACCAATCAACTAATTGAGTGGAGCATTTGAGTCGGGTTGCACCATGACTCATCTGGTACCTACGAAGTGCTCGTTTCACACATGCACCTGCGCCATCATGTTCACCCTTTCCATGCCCTGTCTCAAAAAAGCTCCAGGTGTGTCGGATTCCTGTCTTTTTGTGAAGGCGACTCAACCAATAAAATGAGCATGCCGATTTGAATTGCCCTGCACACCCATCTGACAAAATCCAGTGTTCAGTAAATGATATGCCTCTCTTTCTGAATGAATCATAAATCAACCCAAAGCAGTGTTGAACGAACAATGTGTCATGCTCATGATCATCACTAACATAAAAATGGTACTCCTTGATCACTTGACATGACTGAGGAGTGCTATCCCTACCATCAATGTTTTCCTGAGCATGTATGTACAATACATGTACGAAGATAGACACCTGGTCGGATTGATAGTACTCACTCTGTATCTCTCTCTGAGGAGAAAAGGTGCAGTTCTCTGCAAAGTCTAACACTAATAAGATTGTGCCCGGCTCAAATACCTCATGGGAATGTTTGAATTTTGAAGCTTGCCACCTGGACCTATGGGAGTGCTTTATGTATTTATAAATTTGACTTTGAAACTTATCCTCGAAATCTGAAACAGGAATCTCATCATCGAGCAAGTTGATCCTCTTGGATGGAACAGATGAAGAAGATGTTGGATTCATGGTGACATACTCATACCTCTTCCACCTAACGGTGATATCTGACATTCCATGGTTTGTTGGATCGATAGGAAAGTTCCTATGGAACAATGTCAAATCACCGCATTCATGGCATTTTCTCCCACCTACACACCTCTTATTGAAAAACACGTGTTCAGGATTCCTGTTGCATAGTATCATAGAAATAAAATCTTGCACTGTGTGAGGAGCTAGTACACCGTTCCAGTGCCTTTTGCAAAAATCCAGAAATGTGTCATAGTATAGTTGAAATTCAACATGGTACCGACATCAACAAGTGTCGCGAATCATATTCGGCCTAATATACCACGGTTTTAATTTGTTGAACATGCTAAATGATATTTGAACACCAGGAATGGTTTCTTGGAATTCCTCGTAAAGTGCAACTCCTGTCATCTCCATCACATGCTTACAATGCTCCTGATAAATGCCTCTGGATAAACGTTGTCGCAGGATATGCTTTCGATCTAGAATAGCATGAGAATGGATATCCCAAAACTCTATCACCTTCTCTCTAATGCCTGCTACCACCCTACCTCGATAAGGTTCCCTACAAATAAGAGCCCAACAAGCAGCTTCATCATTTTCATCTTTCTAGACCCTGAATTTAGTATATTTGAGCAATGTTCTTTTTGAAACATTGAGCAATGATGCCATTGTTGATACCATTCAATTTCTTGAGGTGCTTTGTGCCACAACAGCCATTGTAATTTCCCTACGAGCAGCTCGGGTATCATTGTTTATTGATTTTCCAAATGAAGATAATGTAGTTCTTACATTTTCTATTGCATTCTGGCATGTCTTTTTTGTTTTAACATCTTGAAAACCCAACAACTTTGTGGCACGTTTCAATTTTTTCTGTTTTATCAACCCATGTAGGATTTGAGCTTGTGCCATCGTTGAATGTTGTTCAAAATATGACTTGATTATGTTATTTACGTGCTCTCTAACTCTCCGACCAGGGATCGATTTCCCAATCTCTTCTTGTGCATAAACAACTGCACAATCCTCTAGAAACTTTCCACCCCTTCCAACCCCACTGCAACTCCCGATTATATTTTCAATGTGAGAGGGAAAGGTGCCATGTGATGGTTGATCAAGATCATGAGGGGGCACAGGGTCATTTGATTCTTGATCACCATGATGTGATGTCTGACCATAATCTCTCCCTACATAACATGTAAATTAACAAACTAAAAATTGGTTACTTGATAGTTGTGCATTGAACTTTAAAATTGCTAGTAACTTGAAATTTGATGTGGAAATTGAAAAATTGAAAATTGCATGTGAATTGAATTTTCCAACTAATACATTTAGCTTGAGAATTGTTCTAAGTAAAAATTGAAATTGCTAGTAAATTGAAATTTGAAATTGCTCAAGTAACTTGAAATTGCTAGTAAATTGAAATTTGAAATTGCTCAAGTGATACGAACCGTTACACCAAAACCCCGAGGTGTTAGTGAAGGTCGCCCACTAGGATCTTAACATCCCACCATGCTTCACAGTCCAGACTCTGGGCTGGATTTGCGCCCATACGTTGGTGTCCCCTATGCATTGTATGAGATCCAGACGAACACTACAATGCCGACGTTAAATCTGAAAGAGCGCGGAAGTGATCGACAATAGTTTAGATGAAAATAGATATGGACCCCAGGTAAGTTCGGCTTCCTAACAGTTCAGATGTTTCACTTCGCCACCAATGCTTTCTAACGGCTTGCGTATTGGGGAAGTACCCCTCACTCCACGGCTCAGGTAAAACTGATAACCGCTTGGCCACAAACGACAGCTCTTGGTTTACCTCATGGGGAAAAACTAGTCAATCAAGTAGGGGTTGTTGCCATTTTTGCTGGCAGGTCCTCTCAATGGGCCAGCTACTTTGGGGTTCCTGTGGTACTCCTTACAATGAGTTTTAGGGCTTATGCCCAAGTACTTCTCACAGTTAAGCGGACAGGGATTATTCCCAGATCCGAACTTGCAACAAATGCGAAAAACAAATGGCAGAAATTCCACCCAATTCTAACAAAACAAGAATTGAAATTACATTTAACTTGAAATTGTTAGTAACTTAAAAAATTGCAATTAGTTAAATATGTACAATTTAACTTGAAAATATAGTGTCTAAGTGTACATTTAATTTGAAAATTATTCTAATAACATTGAAAATTGTTAGTAAAGTTTAGAAATTTGACAATAGTTAATATGTACATACATTTTAGTTTGAAAGTAGAATCTAAGGGTAAATTTCATTTGAAAATTGTTGGACAATAAAATTGAAAATTGTTAGCAAACATTGAAATAATTTTAAAATTGTTTTAAAGCAACTTTGAAGCAGAATTTGAAAATTGTTAGCAACTTTGATGGAAACATGCATGAACAAATTGCCTTAATGGACGAGGTAAGAAAGGACCTGGAACAACTTGTGAAAATGAATCAATGTAGCCATTAGCAAGCATTGCCCTCAAGCGAAGCAACGCAATGGACAAAGTTTCATTTATTCATCCAATTCGTGGAAATTCTGGACATGCATGAATAATTTAAATGGTTTTATATAGCATCCATTGTTATTATGTTTTTTTGTGTTCTTTTTGTAATCAGTTTATCAAAATATATGGTACCCATGCGTTAGAAGTAGAATAAAAACTTGTTGGTAATTTTTTGTATACAATAGAGATATATGTTGAATGGACTCTGTTATTAGATGTTATATTTTTGAAGACGTTTACCTCTATGTTAAGGATGGTTGTGCTCAACTATTGGTATAAATCTTCTACAATTTCTGTTTAAAAAAAGAGCTTACTTAGTTCTAGAGAAAGTTATTACATAGTCGTAAATGCACGACCATTTACAACATGATGTCCAACTATCCCATATTTGAGCGAATATAAGCAATTTGGAGATTTTCCATCTTTAGAGGGCACTGGGGATTACATCTCTTCTATTGTTTAGAGCTCAAATTTTATTAAGAATACAAGTTCACTATTAGTATTGAGTAGTACTCATTTTGCCTCAATTTCAAAGGTCAAGAGAGTCCATGTTTCCCATATTTTTTATCAGGCCTTTGCATAAGCTCAATGTTGCACAATCGCATCTCTTATTTTCTCGTCTTCTCCAACTCTTTGGGCCAAGTCATAATGTATTTGCTTCCCTCCTTTTGAAATCACTACACACATTCCCATTCTCCTTTTGTGTGTCTTCTTTACCAAATTTCATTAAGTTTAGTCATCCATAGACATTGAAATTAAATTAGATATATATAATCTAACTACAAACCAAATTATATTACAAACGAGATTTTAGATTATTGTTATGCTTAAAATTGTGTTTAGTCATTTTGATTTCAAGCTTTTAACATTAATGAAATATGGATGCCATCTTATTCATAATTTTTTCAATTGCATGGCATTAGAACAAATATATGCACAAAGAACTTAGAAATTAATACAAGTAACTTAGTGAAAAATAAATGACAAAACCAAGACTTGCACACCTACAATAAGTTATTAGATTTAGCAAATAAAATAGAAGAGCATATAGGTTGACAATAAAGAGCTACATCCAATCCACTTTTAAAAATCACTTAGCAAAAGTAAAATAAATTGGCAAATTTAACAAATAAACTAGACCTAGAACATATAAGTCAGAGAGACATCAAGTCCATATCTAAACAACACTTATATGTACATGAGATTTTAATTGATAGGTTGACAATAAAGAAAGTTAAATCAAATTCACATTTAAAAATCAAGCATAAGTGAATGAGATTTTAATTTATTAGGAGGGTTGATGAAATACTAAAATATTTATCAATTCTTTTTATTTATTTTATTGTTGTGCTTGAATGACATGTAAAAAATAGATAAGCTAGTGTGTAAGTTCCAAAAAAAATTGATACCTAAAACTGAAATAAGTTTAAAGAATTAATATGATAAAACAATAAGTTTAAAGAACTAATATGATAAAAAAACAAAAACCACACATGTATCAAGCTGTTCATGATCACGCAGTGAGAGATAATAAAATGGTGGAGAGGAGAACTGTGTTAGTGAAGTTATTTCTCGACGTTTCGAGCCGCAAAGTAGGGCTCATCATCAGGAGAGAGTGTCTCACGGTTTAAATTAGGTATGGAAGATAGTAATTAATAAGTGTGAGGTTCAATTAAAATTTTTAGGGTTTGTCGACATTCTAGTTTTATATATTTAAAATTTTTATTTTCATTATTATTTTTTTATTTAATGGTTTTTAATCTTATCTTATAAGTGCTAACAATTATTAACTTAATTAGATTTTTTATTAAGAATAAAGTCTTTTAAAAGTATTTAGTTAATAGTAATTCAAATTTAATTAAAAGTATTTAGCTAATGGTTAATTCAAAATTTAATTAATTAATTAATTATTATTGTTATTATTGTTATTTTTTAAATGAATTGTTGAAATACTAATTTTATAAAGCCTGATTAATAAAGTTTGATTAATTATTAATCATGCTTTATTAACTTAATTAGATTTTTTTATTAAGAATAAAGTCTTTTAAAAGTATTTAGTTAATAGTAATTCAAAATTTAATTAAAAGTATTTAGCTAATAGTTAATTCAAAATTTAATTAATTAATTAATTATTATTTTTATTATTGTTATTTTTAATTGAATTGTTGAAATAGTTATTTTATAACAAATTAATATAAGGTCTTTTAAATTATATAATGAAAAGGATTTATTATTGTTAATAAATGTTTTGATTAACTTAGAAGAATTCTTGTAATCCTAAGTATAAACTGAAAAATATTTTTTTGGTTAAATGGATAATAATTAAAGAATTCTTGTAATAATTAAAATTGAAAGAGTTCTAATTTTATCTAAACCAAAGTTGGCGAGATATAAATTAGTAATTTTAACCTAACTTATTAAAAAAGTAATAAATTTCTAAACTAAAAATTTTTCAAATTTAAAAACTATATTGATGAGGAATAAGAGTTTTAGGGTTTAACATTTTTTATGGTTTAAAATTTATAATTAAAGTTATTTAAAAAATTATCAAATCAAATCATTAGTTAATTTTAGATTTATTGTCTTTCTGTATGTGGATTATTGTCTTTGAGATGGCGAATTATGGGCCGCCAACACTCACTAAGCTTAAGGCCATCATCCCTATTTAAATTTGATGGGACCTTCTCTATCTCAATGGCCTCCCTGATCTTCCTCCTTCTATAATGTTCCTCCCTAGCAATGAGTTTTGTTTCTTCAATGCGTATGTGGGGGCGTGAGTGGTGGGCATGTTCAGCTAGTGTTGATTTCTGATGACGATCGTGTCTAATGTCTGCGCAGTGTTCTTTGAGTCTTACTTGGATGGAGCATCCAGTTTCCTCTATATATGGTATATCACAGGAGCAGGGGACACTGTAGACACCCTTCTGTTCTAATGGTTCTATTGGGTCCTTAGAAGAATCTAACATTCTACCTACTGAGTTTGGGGGAGAAAAGGTAACCCTCATGTTTTTTCTCCGAAGGATCCTGGCTATAACATCCGTTGTTCCCCTAATGTAAGGAAAGGTGATCTTAGTTCCGTCCATGTTCTTATTTTGTTTCTGAGATTTTTTACGAGCTTTTTGGATCACCCTCGTGATTTGATTTTTCTCATAGCCATTCATTTGGAAGACCTTAGACAAATGGTCTAACTCTTGTTCTAGGTGGTCCTCATCTGAGATCCTGATAGCTCTAGTTACTAGTGTGTTTAAAACCCCTATCTTTTGAGAAGGTAGATGATGTGAGTTCGCATGTAGGTACCTATCAGTATGGGTTTTCTTCCTATAAACCTGATGACCTAGCGTTCCGCTATCTTTTTTTGTGATGAACACATCCAAGAATGGAATATGGTTATCCTCTTCAATCTCCATGGTGAATTTGATATGGTTTGATATGCTATTTAGATGTCCTAGGAACTCAATCAAGCTTTCTCTCCCTTGTGGCCAGTTAATGTCAGTGTCATCTATGAACCTCTTCCACCATTTTGGTTTTAATGGGAAAGCTTCAATGGCTGATTTTTCAAATGCTTACATGTACAAGTTTGCCACTACCGGGGAAAGAGGTGATCCCATAGCAACGCCCTCAACTTGTTCATACAATACCCCTTTGAAGCTGAAGAAGGTTGATTTTAAGCAAATTCTAACTAGTTTTTCTGTTTCCTCATCCGTCACCTCCCTAACTACCTTAAGGGCTTCATCTACTGATATTTTAGTAAAAAGGGATACTACATCAAAACTAGCTAGGATATCCCCTTCTTTTGCCTTGAAGTCTTCTATTTCTTTTACCATGTTAGTGGAATCTTTGATAAAGGAGGGAGTTTGTCCAACAAAGCCTTTTAATTTTCTTGCCATGAACTTAGCTAAGAGGTAAGTAGGGAGTTTGTCCAACAAATCCTTTTTCAATTTATACTTAGGATTACAAGAATTATTTTAAGTTAATCAAAAAATTTATTAACAATAATAAATCTTTTTCATTATATAATTTAAAAGACCTTATATTAATTTGTTATAAAATAACTATTTCAACAATTCAATTAAAAATAACAATAATAACAATAATAATTAATTAATTAATTAAATTTTGAATTAACTATTAGCTAAATACTTTTAATTACTATTAACTAAATACTTTTAAAAGACTTTATTCTTAATAAAAAATCTAATTAAGTTAATAAAGCCTAATTAATAATTAATCAAACTTTATTAATCAGGCTTTATAAAATTATTATTTCAACAATTCATTTAAAAAATAACAATAATAAAAATAATAATTAATTAATTAATTAAATTTTGAATTAACCATTAGCTAAATACTTTTAATTAAATTTTGAATTACTATTAACTAGATACTTTTAAAAGACTTTATTCTTAATAAAAAATTTAATTAAGTTAATAATTGTTAGCACTTATAAGATAAGATTAAAAACCATTAAATAAAAAATAAAAAATAATAATGAACATAAAAATTTTAAATATATAAAACTAGAATGTCGGCAAACCCTAAAAATTTTAATTGAACCTCACAATTATTAATTACTATCTTCCATACCTAATTTAAACCGTGAGACACTCTCTTCTGATGATGAGCCCTACTTTGCGGCTCGAAACGTCGAGAAATAACTTCACTAACGCAGTTCTCCTCTCCACCATTTTATCATACATGTATCGTCAAATTAAATATTCAGAAAACCTAGCACCTAAATCAAAGGAAATCTAAACATAACCAAACCACAAAAACTAGACATATTACTTTAACCACTCAACTAAATACAAAAATAAAGTATATAAACTCAATATCTCACACATGATAAAAGAAAAGGCACAAGAACTATCTATATAAAGTAGACTTCTTAGCCCTAAGGGTTAGCTCAATCACGTGTCACTATAATGAACATGATGTATAAGTCCAATTCGATTCCCATGAGTTAAACACACTATATCTACACCACTTGTTTTATATTGGGAATCATCCTTGAAATAGAAAAAGTGCCCAAAAAAATTCTAAAAATTATTTATAAAAAAAGACTCACTAAATAGCAATGTCATCTAATCGTCTTCCATAATGATCATAGTCATTAAAACTTAATTAGGAAATAATGCAATTCCACCGTCATGCTAAAAATGGCTAACTTACTTATTTTGTACACATAATTCTTAACAAATTTATTAAATTTTTTATAGAAAACAAATTTACTATCACAACATATCCCTAAGATAGATTCTAGTAATACATTGGTATAGAAGGTATATTATGTAACTTTGGTTGTAAAAAATATGTGGAATGACATATTAATAATCAAGATGTTTTTATTTTTATTTTACGAAGAATTAACACATCAAAGTTTGAATTTGGATTAATAAAATAAATTCCAAATATCAATAATTTTCTATATCCATAATACAATCCACATTAACAAATATAAATATTATACAAAACCAATTATATAATAATAATAATTTTAATTGAAGTAAATAATATTCACTCACAAGTATATATATACATAGAAGTAACACTATAAAAAATAAAAATTATATCAATTATTCTAAATCAATCTATAGTAAGCTTTATTAATTTTATATTTTATATAGATATATATCACCAACTTAAATTAATCTTAATTCAAGGTTTTTTACAAGTTTATACCTTAAATTATTTTTAACTTAATAACTTATTTCATCAATAATTTAAAATGTACATACATTTTAACTTGAAAATAGAATATAAGTGTACATTTCATTTGAAAATTGTTGGACAATAAAATTGAAAATTGTTAGCAAACTATGAAATAATTTGAAAATTGTTTTAAAGCAACTTTGAAGCATAATTTGAAAATTGTTTGCAACTTTGAAATGATTTGAAAATAGTTAAAAATATGTTCATATCTTAACATGAAAATATAATCTAAATTTACATGTTTCATTTGAAAATTGTTCTAATTTAATTTTGGTTTAAAGCCACTTGAAAATTGTTCATTTAACATAAAAATTGTTACAAACTTTGAAATTTAAATAACAAATTGATGAAATAAATAAGAATATAATTATAAATAAATATGAAACAAATTAAATTATGAAATTTAGTTAGATTTATTGGAAAATTGTTACTAGTTTTGTAAATTATGTAGCATGATATTTAAATTATGATAGCATGTAATTCAATAATTTACCTTATTTGTCCTCCATTGGAATTTGTTGCACCGAATGTGCATCTTCTTCTTCTCTCAACCTTTCTCTTTGTTGTCTCATTCGTTCTCTATTGTACTCACATTCTTCATTGGCATTTTGTTGTCTAGCATGTTTTCTTTGTCTTTTTTTTCTATTCCCCATCAATCTACAATGAAAACAAACAATTTTTTTTCAAAATGTTATAACAAACAACAATATGTTAGTATAAAATCTTGAAATATGCCTACAAAGAAATCTTACATGAATCAATTTACAATGAAAACAAACAATTTGTTTTTCAAATTGTTATAACAAACAACAAAATGTTAGTATGAAATCTTGAATTATGCCTACAAAAAAATCTTACATGTCTAATGAGGTCTAATTCAGCAATATGAAAATGACAAATCTCTAATTCAACAAGATCAAATTGACAAATCTCTAATTCAACAAGATCAAATTGATAAAGCTCTAATGGAAAAAAAAAACTAGAAATGAGGTAAATTGTTGTTTGTGAATTCTTGTTTGCTAGTTATATACAGGTTCGTTGATGTTTCTAGGAGGGAAGGGTAGTTGGAAACATTAATTGTTGCCAACTCCTTTCGTGGTTTCACCCCGGTTGGTTTATATGTATTTTTTTTACACAGTCGAACCCTCGATCGAGCCTATTTGACAGACCCTCAATTGAGCAAATACTTCGATCGAGGGTTTAATAACACCTCGATCGAGATCTTGTTAAACCCTCGATCGAGGTATTATTAAACCCTCAACCGAGGTTCTATTAAGCCCTTGATTGAGGTATTTAAAAAAGCTCGATCGAGGGCTTAAAATACAGGCCGAGAGCCCCTTTCCCTGCAGAATGGAATGTTTGTCTGGCTTCCACAGAGTTAAACCATGTCATTAAATGATCATTAATGAGTGGACTTGATACCATTGAATTCATCAACGAATCCTCTATCCAGATACATGAAAATTAAGAATTTTTATCTTCATATGTCTTTTGTTTTTAAATTTCTACTAACACTTGCCCTAAAAAACCATGTCGACAACTTCGATTGAGCTCAAAGATAAATACACAACATTCAAAATACACATCCAAAAATTTTGAAAAAATACACAAGCCCCAAGTAAACGTGCCCTCTTTAAAAGGGTATTTTTAGTTTCGCAAATTATGTAAAAAATCAAAAGATTTTGTGCATGCACACACATATGTGCAAAATGCAACTTAAATATTCATTGGTAAGTTTCGAAAAATAATAATAAATATAATTTTTCGAGAAAAATTAAAAGAAAAATATGTAAGCCCTAGTGCATTCTGTCTAGATCATGTTCACATATTTCATTTTGTAAAATTATTACTTTAACATTAAATTATTTTGCATGCACACAAACTACTTGTTAATTGCTCTTCAAATTTTTAAGTACACACGTTTCATTAAATGAAAATTCGACACGATATATGGCATTGGTATATTTCAAAAAACATATCATTGGAAAGACAACATAATTCTCTACATTTAGTTTTTCAACCGCATGTCAAAATTCATGTGGCAAGTATGAGTTTCAAGTGCTTCAATTTAATACATGGGTAAAATTTCTGTTTTTCACCATCATATTTGGCCAAAAAGAGTTACCCATCTTCATGTAATCACCCTAAAGTTAATCTAGAATAAACATTATAAACAGGTTGAGTCATCCACTATCTGGGCAATCTTCCTCTACAACCTACAATGCATGGAAGCCCTTGATTTTGGTTCCAGTCGAGCTTTCAAGATTGACCATCCTAAATAATACATTCCTTGTTGGAGATTCGCCTCACTACTTCTTTGCTATCTCCCGATTTAATTTATCTGTTGAGCTTGGTTGGGAAAATGGAGTCATGTAGATTTCTAGATTAGGGTTTTAGGAAAAACTAATTGAAATGGTGGCTTGGATAGCAATCACACACCATAATGGATGAGATTACTTGAGAGGAATTAGGGTTTGGTGAAGGGATAGACCAAACTAGGGCACATCAAACTAGAGTTTCAAGTTAGGATTTTAGCTTTGAAGAGGAGGAGGGCGGATATGGAGGGCAGGATATGGACCCATAGAGGTTCCATATTGCCGGTAATAAGCATTGACAGTCATTAATTTTTTTTTAACTTGCAGATATCATCGCTATAGTGACAAACCTTCGTCGCAAGTATAGAAAAACCGTCGGACGTTCTACCTTCGTTTGTTCTCTTCGACAACCTATCATCGATTCTTGCAACAAAACATTGTTGCAAGTATAGAAAAATCATCATAGGGTCTTCCTTCTTTTAGGATGTTCACCGAACATGCATCGATACTTGCGACGGAAAATCGTCGCAAGTACAGCAAAACTCTCTCTATGTTCCACACAAATCCGTCGCTAGAGAGACAATTTTGCATGGAAGTAAATTATTAAAACCATTGGACATTATACCTCCATTCATTCTGTTCGATGAATATTCGTTGCTACATACGACGGAACATCGTGGCAAGTATAGCAAAACCATCGCAGGGCCTGGCTTTTTTTGGTTTGTTCAGCGAATGTGTGTCGATACTTGCGACGGGAAATTATTGCAAGAGAGATAGTAGTTAATCAACATTAACATGAGTAAAGAATATAGGTTTAGGTTACTTACACCATAAAATGGAACCTTCTTATCGGATACTCAGAATTATTACTTTCAGTGAAAACTGTACCTCTCAGAGGTCAGGCAACACTAGGAACCCACTAACCCTACTAAAGGGTAAGTACAAACTAGAGAGACAGAGAGAAAGGTTGTATGCAACAATAGTTAGACAAAGACAGTTACATTCATAACAGAAGTTAAATAAAGCGCAAAGAATGATTACAACAAAAGTCTTAGTGCAAATAAAAGCTTAACAGAAAAACACATATTTGATCACCAACAATTTTGTCTGACAGGACAAGTCTTAATTACTCAGGACAAAAAATTAAAAATAAAATTAAAAATTAAAATTAAAATAAAATTAAAAATTAAAATTAAAATTAAAAATTAAAATTAAAATAATAAAATAACAAATAAAATAAAAAATAGTCATAAATAATAACATAAATCATAAGTGGGGTACTAGGGTCATTTAGGGGTCAAACAACCATAGTAACCAAAGGACCAAAAAAATTAAAAGGTTGTATGAACAACTCAAGATGGGAGAAATGACCCTATCAACCACATACCAAGGACAAGGTACCACAAGACCAATAAACAATAGGGTGTAATGAAGGTACAACTAGTCATCTCTATCTCAAATGTACAAATGTTCCATATAACCTAAAAGTTCATCATCACTGTATGAATAAGGTTCCACACAGATCATGTGGTCATGATGAGGTATATGTGTGATGAGGTATATCGGCCATGGGAATGAGTATGACGCTAAACAAACAAATCTCATACATTAATGCCCATAATTGTTGGCACACAATTTGAAAAATAATTAAGGTTTGAGTCTATCAAGCACACCCAATATCTAGAGTATGAGCAATATAACATCTAAACTAGCATATTGGATGCCAATTTTATATAAAATCATGACAATATGGGGTAACCATGCATCCATGCAATAGATTCTTGTGACTACCTCTTATTTGACCTGCCAAAGAGATGGCAGGTCAAATATATGCAATATCTCCTTGCAACTACCTCTTATATGCAATGTATCCTTGTGACTACCTCTTATTTGACCTACCAAAGAGATGGGGGGTCAAATAAGGTCAAATATATGCAATAACTCCTTGTAAGTACCTCTTATATGCAATAGCTCCTTGTAACTACCTTGTATCTGACATGCCAAAGAGATAGAAGGTCAAATAAGGTCAAATATATGCAATAGCTCCTTGTAACTACTTATATGCAATAGATCCTTGTAACTACCTCTTATTTGACATGCCAAAGAGATACAAGGTCAGATAAGGTCAAATATATGCAATAGCTCCTTGTAACTACCTCTTATATGCAATAGCTCCTTGTAACTAAGATTACCATTTATTCCAAATACCTATAAAATGTAAGAATGCAGTACAATTGAGGGTCAATTAAGATATCATGAAGAGTCAGGAGAGAAGTAGTTATAATGTTTCCTAATTAAAATCCAAAATACAATCATTATCGACACAAATTTAGATTGCCATTCTGTTATCTCTCTAGGAAACTCTTCTAGGTTGCAGCTCGAAGATGCCTGGTAAATTAATTTATTCTCTCAATAGTGGATAACATTGGATCAAGATGAACATCTAACTCACTGAATTATCTACTCAAGACAGTCTTGAATATACTCAAACAATGCAAGGCCTTCAAGGACTATTATCAGATAGGTAAAAGGATAAATAAACTGATCAATTAACTAGAACATATATAAAGCAATTACATATGATGGGCTAATTAACTGACAATGAGTGCTAATGATTCTAGTTTGATAATCAATAGTAAGATGACAGTTACCCAGATTATAAACATAGACAAAGAATACCATTCAACTCAATAACATATCACAGAAAATAAGAAGAAAAGGTCTGACAACAATGAATGAAAGAAGCTTGCAGGCTGATCATATTAAAGAAAGGGGCCTCTTTACAAAAACAATAAAGTAGAATACTCAAAATCGAACCTATTCTTCTATAGAAATCTCAGGCTTTATAGCCTTTACAAAACAGTTTCAAGATCCTATAAAACTGGATCTGATATGCCAATAATAGGAAGTCAAAACAGTTTTCATAAAACTAGGAAAAGATCCCATTTAAGGGGGCAATATCTAATCTAAATGATCTTCATGGCCTTCATAGTCTTCAACAGTTGCAGTAGATTTTCATAGGCTGAAAGCTAAGTCTAAATTGCCACCTTGATTGACAGGTCATCTCTTGCCACAAAAATTAGGCCAAACTGGTGAAAACTGGGGCTTAGAGATGGATTTGTTTCTCAAAATCTATGCCACCTATGTATAAACCGAAAGAGGTTTTTGTGTATTGGTTTGTTGTGAGAAAATCCTCTCTCGTTTCTTTGAAATTCGTTTTCAATTTCCCGAGATCTGTATTTCAAAAACATGTGTCAAACAGGCAAATTCTGAGATCCGAAAATTAGGGCTCAGAGATGGATTCGATTCTCCCAATCAATTCTCCCAATATGTGACACCTGTAGGAAACCTGAGAGAGATTTTTATTCTCTGACGTGTCAGGAACAAAAAAATCCTTTCGTTTCTCAAAATGATTCTTCAGTCGCTCAGAATCATCATTTGAAAATGATGACTCAGTACAGTAAAAATTCCAATTTTATGTGCTTTCAGTGGCTTGTGAGCCAAAATTCTAATTTGTAAGCTACCAAAAGCTCTTCTTTCAGTGGCTAATGAATAGTTGAAATGTTTTCCTAAGCCACTGAAAGCTCTTCTTGAAAATAGCTTTCAAAATATGCAAAACTAAATCCTTATTTATAGCTCGGGGTCTGTGAAAATCCTCACAGCAGATCTAAGAGATGATGTATAACTCACAAGAGTAATTATGATTAAGAAGGAAAATAGAAGAAGAGTGAACAATACAGTATAATGAGCAACAGAATAATATGGTACAGTAGAACTCAGATAGAATCAATAATACTTCACACACACTAATTAATTAATCACAGTATGGACAAATAAATAGTAAAATGGTAGAGAGGATTCGAATGCACAAGGTGGCAATTCGAATTAGCCTCTCAGAGTGATCATAAGATCAATAGAGTGTCATTGGAGCACAACTAGGTGTCCTCATGATCATCGGAACACAAATGGAAGTCTTCATCATCATCAATGGAGTCATCAATGCTCAAGTAACTATCAACCATCGGTCAAACTAACTCTGGTAGGTGTAACTGAGTGTAACTCAATGTAACTAAGTGTAACTGAGTGTAACTGAGTGTGACTGAGTGACAACTGGACTGGTAGGTGAAGAAGGGCGATTTTCTCCCTAAAATCAAGGAAGAAGGGCACATTAAGCAACTGGAGGGATAAAACTGAAAAGTGAGAAGCTCCTGGGGGCTGGCTAACTGAGGGCTAGGTGCTGGACTGATGACTGGGATGCATGCAAAATGCATGAAAACCCTAAAGGTGCATGCATGACTGAAAATGTAAATGATCAAAATACTGGTGGGACTAGGATGGAGTATAGGAATATCCTAACACCCCCCCTTAATCCATCCTGGGCCCTGGTAACTAAGACCAAAGGTCACCCAATACAATGAATAATAACAATCAATAAACCAAGGAAGTGGAAAAATTTCATGGGAAACATACCCCCTCCTCAAAAATAGACTGTAAGGCACACATAAAAATAAATGCTCCAAACTCAAGCATGTGTAATGCTTGGTCATATGTATGGAGGTATCTTCTTCTTGGGAATAAGTGGATCATGCTCAAAAAGCATGTGCTTGTACTTTCTCTTCAGATCAAATGTGATGAGAACAAATCCAACAGTACGAGAATGAACCTTGAACCTGTGATTCGAATCAGCTGAGGTAGGATCAAATCTGTGAAAGTGCATATAGTCTTTTGTCTTCTCCTTCAAACCACCATGGGTGAGATTATGCCAAAAATAACTATTACATGTTTCCTTGAAATCAAAATCAGATTTAAGACTTAAAAAACAGTTTCTTGAGATCTCCTTTGAACCAGCAGGGGTGAGATCAAAACTGTCATATGCATGAGAAATTATCCCAAGCAGTAATTGCTTAGAATCCAAATTAGATCCAAGACTTGAATCATGGTTTCTTGAGATATCCTTTGAACCATGAGAGGTGAGATCAAAACCAGTAATTGCATGAGAATTTATCCCAAGCGAATGGCAATGGCCATAATCTTCAATGACCTTCTAAAAGCATGAATTTATGATCATATAGTAGTATAAAAGAGGAGATAGCTGGAGAGGAGTGAATGCATTACCTTCAGTAGTTGTTTTGACCTCTGAAATAATCATGTGATCATGATGCAAACCAACAGACTCTGGTGCAAGAGAGGATTTAGGACCTTCTGCAATATCTAGAGTGTGAGCTGGCATAGAAAGAGAAGAAAGTTTGAGCATGAGTGGAGAATCTACAAGTTCTTTGTCAACAATTTCAATATGAGATGATATTGGTTCATGATCTGAGAGACCATCAAGAGGAGCGAATGCATCACTTTGCTTGCTTTCGAATGGGTTAGGACCAAGTCCTTCATTCTTTCTGCCAAATTTTTCATCCAAGTGAGCCCATAACTCTTTTGGAGTCCATAACTCTCTTGGAGTTTTAAAACCATCATGGTATTTGAATTTGAATCTTTGGTATGCACACAAGGCAAGCATCATTGTTCCAAAGGCCATGTCACCTTTATTCAACCAGTCAATATTCTCTTCAGAGGATTTGATCTCTCTTTCAAAATAACAATCAAAGAGATCATGGCTCTTCAAATATGCTATCATTCTTGGTTTCCATTCATCATAGTTGAATGGAGAAAGAAGAGGTATTCCTTCTAAATATGAATCCATTGAAGCTGTAGAAGACCTGCAAAAATAATAGAGAATAACTGCAACTGCTACTGCTGCAAAAAAGCATATTCTATTGCAACTGTTGCACTCGAAATCTTGGTAATAACCTGCAAAAAAATCTCAAGAATGGAGATAAACAATACTCTCAACATGCTCTGATACCATGTGAAAATCCTCACAGCAGATCTAAGAGATGATGTATAACTCACAAGAGTAATTATGATTAAGCATGAAAATAGAAGAAGAGTGAACAATACAGTATAATGAGCAACAAAATAATATGGTACAGTAGAACTTAGATAGAAGCAATAATACTTCACACACACTAATTAATTAATCACAGTATGGACAAATAAATAGTATAATGGTAGAGAGGATTCGAATTCCCAAGGGCAATTCGAATTAGCCTCTCAGAGTGATCATAAGATCAATAGAGTGTCATCGGAGCACAACTAGGTGTCCTCATGATCATCGGAGCACAACTGGAAGTCTTCATCATCATCAGTGGAGTCATCAATGCTCAAGTAATTGTCAACCATCAGTCAAACTAACTCTAGTAGGTGTAACTGAGTGTAACTCAATGTAACTAAGTGTAACTGAGTGTAACTGAGTGTAATTGACTGTAACTGACTGTAACTGAGTGTAACTAAGTGTAACTGACTGTAACTGACTGTAACTGACTGTAACTTAGTGTAACTAAGTGTAACTGAGTGTGACTAAGTGACAACTGGACTGGTAGGTGAAGAAGGGCGAGTTGCTCTCTAAAATCAAGGAAGAAGGGCGCATTAAGCAACTGGAGGGCTAAAACTGAAAAGTGAGAAGCTCCTGGGGGCAAGCTAACTGAGAGCTAGGTGTTGAACTGATGACTAGGATGCATGCAAACCCTAGAATGCATGCAAAATCTAAAGGTGCATGCATGACTGAAAATGTAAATGATCAAAATACTGGTGGGACTAGGATGGAGTATAGGAATATCCTAACAGGGTCTTCTTCTTCTTCTAGACTTATGAGGATATGTTTATATACTATAGTACTACTCAACATTCGTACTATGTATCTATTTAGTTTACATATCATTAGTGTAACCTTTTGGAACATTTATTTAGGCTTAACACATGTATTCAAATAAGTGATCTGAAAGAGTTTTACTATCGTCAGACTTCTGAAGTAGATCTACTAATCCAAGTCTGTCGTTCATGCTCCTATTTATTCAAGCCAAAAAACAGAGTATGAACTATATAAGAGACCCAGCTTCGGTAGATTAAACTGAATTTTGACTATGTATGAGCAAATTTAGGAATAGTCGTGTTTTCATATGAGTGTCTCTCTAAGTAAATGACTGTATTCATGCTTTTCTTGATAAATGACCGCCATCAAAGATACACCTGCAATGATTAAATCAGTAACTATAACACCATCCTTTATCTTGGTTGTCACAGCAGTTGGGTCATGACCATGCCATACATAATCACGAAAATTCATTCCTTCAGCTGTGCCAAACTGCATTCACCATTAGACATCTGCACACGCTGTTATCTACCTGGACATTGGACATTTGGCTTTTAGCTGGCGCTCTGAAACGTTTTAATCACCTTCTCTTTCATGTGGCATCTAGGTTGTACTTTGGTAGTTCAAGCTTTGAAATGATCTGCTTGCATTTAAAATTTCCTTTCACTTTCAATGGCTAGGAGAGCCCTGAAAATTTCATTTAAGCCGCCGAAAGTAGAGCTTTCGGTGGATTAGGGAACGTTTTAAATAAGCGCTTAGCCACTGAAACCTGTCTTTTAAATAAAAAATTGACTCAAATTTTTTTTGACATATTACGAGTTAGAACTCATTAAAATGAGCCTAAATACAAAATTTAATAATGTGTTTTTTCAAATGACCTCCTATCACCTAAAATAATAAAATTTGAAAATTTATTTGAGGAGATAACACATTCATTCTAGAGAAAAGATCGGTTTTTAGTTTTTTGGCATGTTGTGTTATGTTGATATATATATATATATATATATATATAATGCATTAAACATTAAACATTAAACATAAACCATATATATAATAATATAATTTTGTAGTTGTGATGAGATATGACATATCTCAAGAAATCATCCACTCTTAAGAAGGCCAAGTTGGGGGTATTGCAAAAGCATTAACCATGTCATGGATGGTATTGTTAATTTTTTAGCATCAATTCAATATGATCTAGGATATTATGTGAGAGAATAACATGTACATCATATCAATCACAAGAATCAATCACAAGAATCAATCACAAGAGACAATAGACAAACAGAGTTTCCTTGGGGAAAACCATAAAGGTGAAAAACCCAATAACTTCCTCAAAGATAGCTAGAGCAATGATACAAAACGCAAGCATAAGAGATAGTCTTGTTAGGATATTCCTATACTCCATCCTAGTCCTACTAGCTTTCCAGTCATTTTTATTTTCAGTCATGCATGCAAAATTAGGGTTTGCATGCATTTTGCATGCATTCTAGGTCATCAGTCCCAACACCTAGTCCTCAGCAAACTAGCCCCCGGAGCTTCTTTCAGATCATTTCTAGCCCTCCCAATTACTAATGCGCCCTCCTTTGCCTCACTACATGACAAGGGTGCCTTCTTCACCTACCAGTCCAGTTATATTCAGTTATATTGAGTTATCTTCAGTTATTCCCTTGATTTAAGGCTTAACTGACTCTTTACTGAGTTTATCACTCTGTTGGACCTCCAGTGAGACTAGATTGACCTTTCTGACTCCATTTAACTCCTATGGAGCCCCCACTGAGCCTCCTTCACTATATTAGTGCTTCCATGTGCCATTTACACCAACCACATTCAGTTAGACTCAGTTTGACTCCCGGTTGATCATTACTTGTGCATTGATGACTTCACTGATGAGAAGGTGGAATCCTAGTTAGGCATTGATGACTCTCCACTGATTATGGATCTGTGCATGAAGGCTAATTCGAATTCCTCCTAGTGAATTCGAATCCTCATACTCAGCATTGTATATTTACCGGTTTACTATTCAGTTTAATGTAACATGTGTAATTATTCTGCCTCAATCAGAGTTTCTTTGGATCTAAGTTCTATTGCTTGTCTCTTCTTCTATTATTCCTAAATTCTTTCATTGTGAGGTTTACATCATCTCTTTGGATCTTATGTGGGAAATTTCACAAGTCTCCTAGCAACAGCTTCTCCTCCTCCACTAGTGGGCCACTCTCCAATGAGTTTATAAGTGAGAAAGTGAATGATCAATAAGAGTGCCTCCCGCAGTCTATTTATACATGACTTGACTTGCCTAATAACATTACTAGGTTGGCCTCAACTTAATCACATAACATAATGCTGACAGGGCCGACCCCCAATAGGGTGGTCTAATAACCCTTTAACCCACATGACTTATACAGGGCCGACCCCATCAAGGTGGTCTAATAACCCATCAAGTATAAGTTACGACACTTACAATATAAATGATGACACTTCCGTATAGAGGAATAATAACATCTTTATAGGAATACAATATACATATGTGAAATACATTCCGAAGTTACAAATACATCAACACTCCCTCTTAACTAGGAAGGTATTTCTCGACACAGATCTTCTAGCACAAGTCTTCTTCTTTGGATCATCATCACTGGATCATCGTCATCATCACTACTGCTGCTATCTCAATCAATGTCAAATCTACTCATCATAGGAAGTTCTACAGAGACAGCCCTTTTTCATGCTGGATGTAGGCCTGCCACCTACACGCCTTCATCATCTACAAAGCCAGCCCTTTTTCATGCTGGATGTATCACATGTACAGATCCAACCCTTTTTCATGCTGGATGTATCACATCTACAGAGACACCGTTTTTCATGATGGATGTAGGCCTAGCCTCCATGTAGGTCTTCATCATCTTTGCGAGCAAGCCATCAAGTAAGTACACCTCAGGACTGATTACATTGCCTCTGCAAAACCTGCAAGATCTCCTGGGACTAATTACACTGCCTCTGCAAAACCTACAAGAGCATCTCAGGACCAATTATATGCCTCTGCAAAACCTGTGTACCATATTGTCACCTCATCATCTTCAGATCACCTCATAGTCCACGGAGCACAACCCAAATGCACATCACACAACACTTACACTCACTGGCATGGGAAGACACACTTCAACTATCCATGAAAGGCTTAACACTTATATCTATTCCATGGGAAGACACACTTCAACCATGCAAGAATGCAACCGCACTTATATCCATAGCCATGGGAAGACACACTTCAACCATGCTAGGAATGACATAGGACTTATATCGCAGCCATGGCAAGACACACTTCAACCATGCTCGAATGGCCTAGCACTTATATCGTAGCCATGGGAATACAAACTTCAACCATGCTCGAATGGCCCTAGCTCTTACATCAACGACCATGGGAGACACACTTCAACCATGTCGGAATGGCCCCAGCCCTTATATATCAACCATAGGAAGATACACTTCAACCATGCTAGAATGGCTCATGCGCATCTGTCTATCTAGACTCATCACTTCCCCTTGGAAGGAATCTCGATCTGAAGTACACCAAGTCTCTCTCTAAAGTAATCAAACTTCACCCTGGCTAGCGGCTTGGTCAACACATTGGCTATCTGCTCGTCCGTCGCAACATATAGGAGCTTCACTACTCCACTCTGCACCATATCCCTAATATAGTGATATTTGATCTCAATGTGCTTCGACCTGTCATGGAACACCGGGTTCTCAGACAACTTCACACAACTCTGGTTGTCACAAAAGATACTAATGGCACCCAACGCGAGATCAAATAACTCAGACAGTAGCTTCCTCCTCCATACTATCGAACAACTAGCTGAACAAGTTGCAACATACTCTGCTTCGGCTATACTCAGTGCTACATAGGACTGCTTCTTGCTAAACCAAGAGATCACACCTGATCCCATACTGAAGCAACACCTTGAAGTGCTCTTCCTATCTTCATCACTACCTATCCAATCTGAATCAACATAACCCTCCAGGTTAAAATTTTGATTCACATCATACTTGAGCCCATAATCAACTGTACCCTTCAAGTACCTCAGAATATGCTTTACAGCAACCAGGTGAACACTTATCGGATCCGTCAGGAATTGGCTCAATGTGTTCACCGCAAAGCAAATATCTGGTCTCATATTCGTCAGGTACATCAAGGACCCAATCATCTGACAATACACAGTGACATCAACCAGATCAGATGAAGCATCACACAGAAGCTTCAGGTTTGATGCCATAGGTGTGGCCATGGACTTGCAGTCCATCATCCTGAACCTCTTCAAGATCTCTACTGCATACTTACCTTGACCAAGGAAGATTCCATCTGCACTCTGCCACACCTCCATGCCTATAAAGTAGTGCATCATCCCCAAGTACTTCATCTCGAACTCGGCAGCAAGCTTCCTCTTCATGTTGGCAATTAATCTATCCTCACTTGTAATAAACAGGTCATCCACATACAAAAGTAGTATCACTGGATTTCCTTCCTCAACCGTGTAGTAAAGGTTGGAATCTACTTTACTCTTGGTAAATCCCAAATTGGGTATAAAGCTATCTATTCTGTCGTATCAGGTCCTGGGTGCCTGTTTCAAACCATACAGGGCTTTCTTCAGTTTGCACACATGAGTTCCTTTGTCATGTGTCTCAAAACCAAGTGGCTTCTCCACATACACTTCCTCTTCGACTACACCATTCAAGAAAGCTGTCTTGACATCCATCTGGTGTATCTTCCATTTCATCACTGCAGCCAGAGCAAGTATTGATCTGATGGAAGTGTATCGGGCTATAGGAGAAAAATTCTCTTCATAGTCTATTCTCTCTTTATGGGAGACGCCACGAGCTACAAATATCGCTTTGTATTTATCTATGCTACCAATTGTAGCATGCTTGATCTTATAGATCCACTTGGAAGTCACAACAGACTTCCCTTCAGGTCTTGGGACCACATCCCAAACATCATTCTCCATGATTGAATGGTACTCTTCGATCATTACTTCATCCTGGATCCTGGGAACTTCATATTCTTCAATAGATATATTTGTTGTAGTCCTTCTTTTGTAGGTGATAGTATACGATCTTTCCTACAAGACAAGTTAAATTGCATGATTAGAAATATCTCATAGTTTTCAGAACAAATTCTTACACATAAGGAAATATGTCATACAGTCATGCAATTAATTTAGCCAATGCTCCAATACAACATTTATCCATATCCTGTAACTTTCTAGATGCCTTCCAATCTCTACCAGAACATTGTTAAGAGTGTGCACAACTCCCAACATGTCAGCAAAGAGGTTTCATTCTAGATAAGTAGCAATGGAATGTTGTACAGTGCCATAGGCCACTTACACATCACATGCATATTAGTAGTACATTGTTCATTAATGCGATTATTCTAATATGCATAATACACAACCTAAGTCTAGGAAAATAAGTATATACATCATTGATCAATATTATTTAAACACAAGAAATGACAATTCAAATACTTATCTTTGTTTGTTTGTTGGGTGGACTCCCTCTCAATATTTGCTTCCTTGTAAGAACTACTGAAGTGTGCTCCCTCTTGATCTATGATTCCTGGATTACCTGTCCTTGAACTTATATCCATCCTCGATCACTATGCAGGCTTACTAGCATCATTATTGTGTTATCCTTGAGATGTCATACATAATCATACATTCATTAGTATAATCTTAATACTATCAAAACACAATAATCTTAGACATGTATAGTCATGATCATTTCAAACACATATAATAAGCATTAGCATTCAAAGTTTCAGGGAAGACTTCTCTTACTCATGCATATTCATATTGGACCATAGAACTCTTCTGGTTAGTCATATCATCAATCAAGGTAAGAGACATAATATGCATAAACCCTAAATTACTCAAACTTTTAACTTCATGAGTAATCATTATCAGTCATACAAAAGTATGATATCCTTACATAGGGTAGGATTCTAACTTGATATAGGAAAAAACATACCTAGTCATCATATTTGCTAGTTATGTCTAGCAATGTTTTTCTTGTTCTCTTCAATGACCTACATAACTCATAATTTAACCATCAAACTATACATACCTCTATGTGATCCATGACTATGGATGAGTCTTTGTCTTCATGTCACTATGGTATTGATCTAAGACTTGATTTGTACCTTCATGTTAGCAGATAACATTCTCCTCATACAACACCACAGTGCATTAGTACAATCATAATACGATCATAAGTGTCATAACCCTAATCAATGAATGTCTTCTATCATGCATTCATACTTTTACTAGGGTGATAAGACAAGTCTAAAAGTAAACAAGATTCTTACTAAACTCAATAACATGAAGACAATCATATTATAAACTTAATCATGAACAAATTTCATACCTGTAAGTCATACCTGTCAGATTGCTTGTAGTAGTAGTAGTTGTTGTTCCTTTTTTTTTTAGGACAATATGAGGAAAAGTGTCCTCTCCTTGTGCTATGAGAGCTTGATCTCCATTCCCCATCTTTTCTTCTCGAGCTATAATCCAAGCTTCTTCCTATGAACATTCTTCTCACAGCCTGCTGAAAGAGATACGTTTCTTCCTAGCACAAATTCCTTGGATGAAGGAATCCCATGACCTAGGAAGGCCATTAAGAGTGGTCAATACCACTTCTCCATTCTCTACAGCTTCAAGTTGTTCTTTTATCTGGGAGACCCTTGAAGAGTAAGACTGCATGGTCTCCGCATTTTGGATCTGGATGTTCTTTAGTTGATTCCTCAATGTCATCTTCTGATTTATGTTCTTCCCTTCAAATAGCTTGGTCAAGGAATCAAACATCTCCTTAGGTGTCCTTAGGGAAGACACATGTGGTATGAGATAGTCCTTTGATAAAATCAACAATGATCCTCTTATCCTTGACCAAGTTCCTCTTGTGTAAGGCCTTAGTCTCTTCTCCTTCTGGGACAAGAACCCCTTCACTTATGTAGGTGTCCAACTGGCTCTCTTCTAGAATCAACCCAATCCACTTGATTTGCATAAATTTGGATCTGGAGTTGGATTAGGGTTTGTCAGAGAAACCCTAAAAATTTAAACTTTGAATTTAAAACTTCTGAAATGATAGAAAGATGCACCTTGATGAGCTGATCAAGCTGGTATACTTAGAATTTGAAAACTACAAAGTTTCACCCCTCAAATTTGCTTTTCAAACTTTCGGATTCATTTTGGACGACCCTAAATTAGGGTTTGATTTTCCTAGAGCTTCACCCATCCAAAAAGTTCGATCTTGGTCTCTAAACTTCAATTTTTCATAGGATCTTCCAGCCATGGTCTCAGATTTCAGAAATTCCAACTTTTGCAGAAGCCCTAATTTCTGGCTTCACTAGACAAGACCCCAAACAAGGGTTTGATTTTCTTAGAGCTTCACTCAACCAACAAGTTCGATCCAAAGCTCTAAAATTCAATTTTTCTGAGGAGCATCCATCCATGGTCTTAGATTTCAGAAATTCCACTTTTTGTGGAAACCCTAATTTTTAGGGCCAAAACTAAAAATGCTCAGAATTGAATTATGATTCGACAAAAAGATGCGCCTTGTTGAGGAGAGTCAATCTAGCCTCCTGTCGTTCAAGATTTGTGGAGAGAAACCAAAAAACAAGAATCCCTAGCTTCCGCAACTGCACAGTGTCTTCTTCTCAGGTTAACTCTGACACCATGTTAATTTTTTAGCATCAATTCAATATGATCTAGGATCTTATCTGATAGAATAACATGTACAGCATATCAATCACGAGAAGCAATCACAAGAGACAATAGACACACATAGTTTCCTTGGGGAAAACCATAAAGGTGAAAAACCCCAATAACTTCCTCAGAGATAGATAGAGAAATGATGCAAAACCCAAGCATAGGAGATAGTCTCCTAGCAACAACTTCTCCTCCTCCACTAGTGTGGCACTCTCCAATGAGTGTATAAGTGAGAAAGTGAATGATCAAACAGAGTGCCTCCCGCACTCTATTTATATATGACTTGACTTGCCTAATAACCTTACTAGGTCGGCCTCAACTTAATCACATAACATAATGCTGACAGGGCCGACTCCCAATAGGGTGGTCTAATAACGCTTTAACTCACATGACTTATACAAGGCCGACCCCATCAAGGTGGTCTAATAACCCATCAAGTATAAGTTACGACACTTACAATATAAATGACGACACTTCCGTATAGAGGAATAATAACATCTCTATAGGAATACAATACACATATGTGTAATACATTCCGAAGTTACAAATACATCAATAGGTATATCCGTAACCTATATGAAAAATGATATCCCTATCCATGTGATCCATCCCTATTATTACATATCTTAAAATGGGAAAAATTTACAAGCAAAATATTATGTATGCAAGGATTGTATGATGTCCTTTGGCTATGTACCTAGTCCATGAGGCTGAAAGTCAAATGTAATGACAAAAAAATATATATTGCTACTATGGACCATGGAATGGTTTGTGTGAATGATACTAAGAGTGCATAATCCTAACAAAACTTATATCTTGGTTGGGAATTGTGCGCCAAATAAACCCATATAACCTTACAATTTGCAAGCTAACATCATGACCAAAAACACTTCATATTAATGAAGTATTTGCAAATCAACAAAGAAGAGATTCAAGATTATAAGATAATTTATTTTAAAAGTTCAGCATAGATAATAAGGATTCCAGTGATATGGGATTATAATGAAAAATTAGACCCTTTTTGATATATTATATGATGTGTTTTAACCTTGTCATATTGTATAAGTTGAACTACAATGTATGAGTGCTTTCCAATACAAAGTAGTAGAATTAAAATCTTGTATGATAGTGTGTGGGGTCTATGCCTTTCACAATATGAAACGGAGCATTAGGTATCTTAGAAAAGGAAGTTATGATGCAAGTTTTAAGTCACTATTTGACACTAGAGAATACTTGATTTTGATAACCAAATCTACAAAACTATTGGCACAAATGGTAAACGATTTCATTTTAAAAGGATGCAATAGGACTTGCAAAATATAAAAATTCATATTAATACATAGTGACTAAGGCATTTTTTTATATTGTCTAGGGGTTCTAATTAAGGTTTGGGATATCTCTATTGGTGTTAGGGGATTACGCTTCCATTGAATTTTCTAAGTCCACTTGCATAGAGGGTTGTGGGGGAGGGCCTATTACATGATTCTTCAAAATATGATTGAGTAATGTCCCATTCAACTTGCAGATTTTATTGACCTTACTTATGCTCTCCTAGAATATCTAGGGATTTCTATTTTTATCCTAAAATTGATTGTCTAAAATGTAAGTCTCCAACTATTGCAACTATTGCAACTAATCTCCAAGTGCTTCTGCACCGATTCCGCTCTTAAAGAGAGGAATGAAAGATTAAAAAGGACTCACACCAAACTATGTGGGAAGCTAACTAATGAATCCATAGGTCAAATCACCATGACCCATCGAACCAAGCACCATGGATACATCCAGGAGGATGTCTACTCGAAGATGCCACAAACATCAACATTTTCATTATGTCTCTTCATTAATTATTATTATTATTATGTTTATAATAGCTCCCAACCTCCTTGGGTATCTTTTGTACTCATGATAGAATTTTTGACCTTGTCAAGGCATATTCTCTCTCTTAGAGGTACAACCCCTTTCTTGATAAGGTTGGTTAGGGTTTTGAGCATTGTTTGTGTGTTGATTGACCATGTCATGTGGAGGATATTAATCTTTGCTCCTCCCTGGGATAGATCTAGAGTTGTATCCAAGGATATTATTATTTTGTTGGAGTGTTTTCTAACCAAGAAAATTTATATTAGAGACCCCTCCCCTTGGCTATTGTTGTTGTTGATTAACATTTGAGAGATCCATCTTCTTCGAAAGAGGATTTGGTATACTTGTAGAGATTATCTTGTAGTGTGAGGCAAATGTTTTGGCAATAAAAGAATTGGATTTGGTACTCAGCTCTTCTCATTCAAATGTTAGCAACTTGGTTCATTTGAATAGTAAGGTATGCTAGGTTGACAGACAGCTTATGTTTTTTCAGTTTCTTCTTATAAATTTTAGTAATTGGTTTAGCTCTTGTAATTTGCATATAAGGAGTAATTACATGTGTCTTATCACCATTTTGCTAAGGTTTATATCAGGTTGCTAGTTCAAAGGAGCATCTCTATAGAGACTTTTTCATGGGAAAATTATGCATCTAATTTTAGAAGTCTAGAATAATTGTGGCATGTATATCTATGCATTTCATGACCCCATATGTGCAAGGATAAGAAGGCCACTAATCTCACTCATCAACCACCTTTAAAATTAACAATTTTATTTACTTTTTTGTTTATTTGAAATCTGGAAACTACACTTTGTTAGATCATAAGAACATATTTCAAATTTTAATGCCTAAGGGTTTCAAACAACAATTATTTCTATCTTAGGCTTCATTTTGTTAACATAAATTTCTGGAAAATATTATCAGTATTTGATCTTAAGAACATAAAATCTTCTCGGTATTTGATCTTAAAAACAGAGCTACACTGATGGATCCATAAAATTGGGAAGCTCAATGGTGTTTCTTATAAATTATTAACTCCATTAAACTAAAGAACAGTTACACTCATAGGTTTTCACTTGTATTTGATATTTCTACAATCTCAAAAAAAAATGATACTCAATAAACAAAATCTATCACAAATTATTGTTCTACACTCATTTTTCCAAAAGTAGTAACTTTATTATATAACTTTAAAAGAAGTACAATAGAAAATACAATATCTCCAGTGTTGTGTACAACAGGAAGGCCAATTTCACTCAAATTGTGTAAGCTAAAGATATAAATTAGACCTATGCAAAAGGAGATAGTAGTGTTAAAGAAGTAACTTCTCAATACTTGCACTATTCTGAAAAGACAACAAGTACTGACATAGCATGCAAACTAACTCAGTTTTATGTTTACTGTGTGTAGGTAAAGGGCGAGTTAGGGCCCACAAGGGCTTCCAATTTGGTAGACCTATGTGAAATGTAGAGTAATATGGAGCCCCACGGATTTGTAAGAGAGGTGGGAAGTTGAAAGGGAAGGCCCTCAGTGGATGGAAAAAGAGACAACGAGGACACTGTGGAGAAGGTTGTGGGTTCAACAGGGTTTAAAAGGAGCAGTCAAGTTGTAAAAAGGGGCAGCGAGGGTGGAGAGTAGGATGTTGAGGGCGTATAGTGGGGGAGTGGATGAAGCCGAGTATAATGTGAAGGACAGTGAGGGTAGGAGAGATGGGTAAGGAGGGTCATTGGGGATACTAACACCTGCAATTAGGGTTTTAATTTAGGTCTTTCGCTAGAACTACTTCTGACATGTTCACATTGAACCTGTGTGGAAGTCCCTATCCAAGATACAATCTTCAACACATAAATCTATCCATCAAAAGAATTGAATCTTAAATTTTCTCACTGATTTAGGGGGAATTCTCTCCTCTGCTTGGAGAATGTGGCCTCATTGTGACCTTCGGATCAGACAACAAGTTTAGAATGCAGTCGGTTCGTGGGTAAAGCGCCCGTAGTAGGAATGCAAATTGGTTTTTGGTCGGTAAATGCGTTCGAATTCCAGACCAAAGAGAAAAGATCGGCTCTATTTCTCTTCGCGGCGCAAGAGAAAATGGCAAAGATCGGTCTGCAACAAGCGCAAGAGAAAATGGAAAAGATGTAACAAATAGTTTATGTTTATTATATATAATATATAAATATTATGTTTATTATATATATAATATATATATATATATATATATAATATATATATATATATATATATATATAACAATATAATATGTTATTATGTTTAATCCATTAAGCATATATATATATATATATTGTTGGCAAAGTGGTGGGACCTTCTTGACTAGCAAGTTTTCCTTTGGCTAAGTTACCATGAACCAGGGGCATCTAAGCCGTCAAAATCACCCGGGGATCGCACCCGGCATGGACCGCACCAACCCTTAACATGGTTGGATTTTTTGGTATCCACGAGATTAGAACCAGTGACCTTTCCGCTTAGGGGGTGTCTTAACCATACCCCTCCACCAACTATTCTACATCTCACGGATATATATATATATATATATATATATATATATATATATATATATATATATATAATATATTATATTATTATTATTATTATATATATATAATAAACCTATAACATTAAACCATTAAAACATTAAACATAAATGACCCTTGTGTTCATTGAATTGCTCTTATAGTCATGGCTATGGTTTTAGTAGAAACAAATGAATCACATGACCCTTGTGTAAGTAGCTTTAGATGTTAACTTGAAAATCGAATTGGGGACCAGTATGAAAGCACCAGGAACAAGATGCGTGCAGTTTTAGCTTTCGGTATTAGATGCAAATGTCTAAATTGTCACAAATGTCATTTCAAATACTCAAACGTTCAAGATAAAATAAATCATATATCATTTTGAAACCTTGTGAAACCAATGACAAATCAATGGCATTATTTTGGTGACTCATCTCCAACACAAATCCTAGAATTCTTAATCAAGTAAATATTATAAAATTATGAGACTAGTGGAGGGGCATGAGCTAATTGTTACCATAATAGAGAAGATTGGGTGGGCATAATATATTATATATCTGAGACCAATGGATGACCATGAGATAATTGATCTCCAAACAATGGTGATAATAATGACTAATTACTCTACAAATGGCATAATAGTGATTAGCCTTAATTCGATTGTTACATTTATAATTAGGTTGCTTTGGACCTTGGTTGGCATTGTCCCTACCTGCATCCTTAATAAAGTTTCCCACTTTCCCTCATTTCCTACTCTTATGTTTCTTTCATTTCTTCTTCTTATTCTTAGGTAATTCCTTGTTATTAATTTTTCTTTTATTGTAGGCCAAAAATTTTCTTGACTAAGGAGGAGGAGATAGGACCAAGTTGATATTTTTTTAAGGAATAAAATTGGAAGTTCTTTGTCTTGCATTAGAAAGAAACCAAATAGGAGGTCCTATGGTCAAGTATATAAAGTTCATGCAAGTCATGATGGGATGACCAACATTTCCAAGTGGTTGAAAGATAAAGGATCTCCTTTGTGGTGGCTTCCCTCAGTTAGCATTCCTGAAACACTATTCAAGATGTGTAAATTTTAAGGACTAAAAGGTTCCTAAGAAGGCCTCTTGGTTCCCAAAATTATTGAAACATTGCTATATTATGAGATGTAATTAATCCCTAAGTGCATGGATGTTATCCAAAAATTCTAAGGAAACTCTAGTTCAACTAATGGATAATGTATTTTCAATCCAATGTACCAAATGTTGATTGGAGCCAAGTTTGTAACTGTGATTATGCTAATGAAATCCAAAAAGAATGAATTAGTTAAGGAGTCACGAAGAAGTTGGTAGTCATTTAGGACTCCCTTGGAACATGGAAAACATTTACATGTTTTTTTATTGTGAAAGAATTATTCAAATCATGTTATGTACTAATCAATACCTAAACCACTCGCCGCTAAGAGTTCCATTCTTAATGAATGTATTGTGGATGAAATCATTAAGAATACGAACATGAAATAATAAACAACACAATAGGTCATGATGTTCCATTTATAAAAATCTTTGGGTAGAGAAGTACCATAAATTTCAAATGCTTTCATAAGGTTTAACCAAAATTGGAGTGATCAAATTTATGTAGTTATTATATTATTGCGTATACCCAAGCATCCTGTTAAATATTGAGATAACTACAACCATTAGAGATCATAATCAAGATACATTGTTATGGCATATGACCTTAATAAATTCTAATATCAATTCGTAACCTTTTCCAACTAAAAAAACCCCAACCCTAATTCATTGTCTACCTTAGATTTTACTAGATATTTATTTCTTTAATTAAATTATTGGTTACACTTGGAGAAAAATATAGTGTTTGAAATAATTTAGAAATAAATTTCTCAAAAAAATTAGAGGCTTATGAACAATAAATGGTGTAACAATTTCATTTAATGAAATGATCCTTATAACTCATAATCCATATCAACCTTAATTCATTATCCCAAACACATAACCTTTATAGCTTCTATAGATATTAATCATTATCATCCATTAACCCCCATCTCCTAAAATCCCCAAAATATAACCCCTATGATCCTTAAACCATAACCATTTTTATCCATAATTAATAACCATTAAATCATATATCTCTTAATCCCTTACTTATATGACCTCTAACCTTATAAACTCTTACCTCTTACAATTGTAGTTCTTATATGAGGAAGAGGGTGATGACGATGATGATGATGATGATGATGATGATGATGACGATAAAGATGATGATGGTGGTGGTGGTGATGACGACAACGATGATGAATCCAATGACCTCGCCATACCAACAATGGCAAGAGGCATCGGATATCAGACTTATTATAATGTAATTTCGGTCAGATATCCGATGCCCCCTTCAAAAGAATCCGACGAGCTCGCCAAACCACCGACCTGTTGGCCCGATTTTATGAATCAGAGCCAATAAAGAGGTTTTATCCACACAATCAACTTACAGCAGTATCCGGTGTGTTTAAATTAACAAGACCTCGCAGGTTATGGTCCTGCTACCAGCTAGTTTGTCTCTTAAGGAAACCTTAAAACTAGCAAAATCTAACCTATTCTAATGTTTATCCTATCTATATATCTACAAATGTCCTAAGGCTGCTTTCGGAAGGAAAGACTCCAATTTTTAGGGAATTTTCTAAATATGAAAGCTTAATTACAGTATGCAGAATGATTAACAATGCTCCATAAAATAAACTTTAAAACTAATAAATCTAACTACCCTATTTAACCCTATCTCAGCTGAGAGCAAATTTGAAACTAAGATTAATCATTAATCAATAACAGAAAATTGAAGTATGATATAAACAAAACATATTTAAGTCATAACAACAATAACTCTGCTATATAGAAATGGAGATGAGATTCAACCTAAAGCAGACAGTCAAATTTCACTTCCAAAACTGATTAATAATTATCTATCAAGACAGTCATTTAAATTTGAAATAATGCTTATTTAAAATTCACCGTTAACATACAAATGAAATTTCAAATAAACAAGAGGGTATATCATGCATGCTAATGTTTATAGTGAACACACTAATCAACAAAACCATAATGACATATTCATTCAATAACTAGCTTGAGACGATAAAGTGAGAAAATTATTTAAACACCTGTATGTCACAGCACACAGAGTTTGCATATAAACAGAAGATGACAAACCAAAATATATGTATATATATAAAAATCCAAAAATGAATACCAGTCACAGCATCATTCGTAGATATCCAGTATTATCCACACAAAAGCTTCAGCTTCAAGTTTAATATAATACTAGCAATAAAATATATTTCGACAAGTTTTTCTTCCACACTCCATCCATCCTCCAGTTCATCAAAAATCTCCATTCATATACTATTGAGAGTTAGTTTCGCTATAAATGTTGCATGCAACATTATAGGAACTTTATTAACCAAAAGGGCATCTAATTACACCTACTACTGAAAATAAAACCGACTAGCCTGAGTCGAGACATCTCAGAACGTTCTGGCCCATTCACAAAACTCCAGCTTATAACAGGTCCGCTACATTTTCGTACCAACGCATCAACCATGTGCTATATTCCTGGAAGAAGCCGGTGATAAAACCTCCTGCATTAAATTCAATAAATACATTATATTAAAATCCATTTAACACAGTTAACAGAAATATTAAAACAAAATTATAAATGCATGCCTGTAAAATCTCTGATTTTACAGACATGCAAAATCAAAATAATCGTTACCTGTCAACATGAGAAAAGGAAAAACTATTAAGCCTCATTATGAAGAGCAACTACTCTTCTAGCTTCGGCCAATTTAGCCTTCAACCTGATAATTTTAACATTTTGTTTTTCAATTCTTTCCATTAGCAGTTGATTCGTTTTTAATATCGATTTCTTTGATTTCTTGAGTTGATTCTTCTTCATGTTGGCTCTTTTCCATCTGTCAATCCATTCAAGCAATTCTTTCCTGAAAGTTTTATTTTCTTCTTCCAATAAGGCTGTACACTGTTTGCGCTTTCCTTTAGACTCTGCGTTTTTATGCTGATAGATATTTCCTAATACCTGTTGTAGGGTTTTGTCTTCACTAGCTACATGAGGAGAACGAGGACTGTCACAATGCTGATTGTGTACTGTTTCAAGTTCTACAGTGTCAATGTTTATTTCTGGTCGATTCCCCTCGACCTCACCTGATTGCACATCATTCCCCTGCGCAGTAGTGGAATTCCCTACATCCATTGCGTTAGGGACAAGTATCGGAATATCATCCTCAATATCTACAACTGCAGGTTCGGCAACAGTAGATTTGGAAGTCTGTGGATCAGACCTATACCTTGAAGTTGAATGGAGATTATGCATGCTTCTAGTGACTCTACGCGAAAACGATAATTTTTCAACATTCAACCCTTCCTTGTCACAACAAACCCGAGCCAAATGGTTCAACTTATGCATAGAATTTTTATCACAGTCATCAGGTTTAACAATCTCATCTTCGGCCGATCCCTCTTTTAATTTTACAGGGTTGTCATCATTCTTACCAGATTCGGGTTCTTTTAATATTTCCCTAGAATCGCAAGGAACTGAAACCCTATCAGCATCTTCATTTACTTTATCATCTATGGACGTGTTTTCGGCCTCTGGTTCATTATCCTCTGAGCTATCATCCTCAGGATTTATGATTTTTCGTTTCCTACGAGCTCGAGGAGATGAATTAGGCCAATGCTGTGTTGGCCCCAATTTACAATCGGCTAGAAATTTATCCCAAGACAGACCTTTTGCAGATAATTGGAATTGCAGTAAAATTTTAATCAATCCATGGTGACACAAACTATTATCAGGGTTATTAAAATTCCTTACAGACTGTGACATTTTCTTAAGGCTTTGCCACAGATAGAAGGGCAAATTAAGTTTATAACCCTTTACTGCTAACAACAACCGTAAATGATACAAGTGCAAATGGGAAAAACGTCCATAACAGGTTATGTACCTTACCAAGATTTCATAGTAAGCTCGCCACTCGGGCTTTAGAAATTTTACAGGTACGCCTACCCTCAATTTCGTTTTATCTGGTAAAGGCATTAACAAAGCCAAACACTTCTTCTTATCAACCATAAGGCCCTTAAACCAGCGTTCTCCCACCTAAGGAAGTTTCATGGCTTCAGCAATTTTGTCTTCATTGATAACAAATTCGAAACCCCCAATTCGCACCCTGTCATTTTTTAAATTCATTGCAAACATTTTGGTAATCTCCACATGATGACCATCAAAACTTTGAAAGAAATGTGTCCATCCCATTTTCTCGAATTTCTGGGCAACCTTCTGATTGGCTTCTATAATTTCATACCCTGAGATTTCAAAACGATTCATAGGAGACATGGTTTCTTCAGGACGTTCTGGGCTTAGTCGTGGAATGAAAGGGAAAGTGAAAACAGAGGGAATAGGTATCCACACACACGACATGCTAGAAAATCTTCACATGCTTCAAATCTGATCAAAATCAAATCTCTGAACCTACCATTTTAGCGGGATAGTGATAAATGTTACAACTTTCATACTACACCGTGTCTTATGCCAACTTATCTACGTTTAACCATGCCCAGTAGTGATCACCACTTAACTTGGCGAAGCGGCGATATGAGATCTGATAGAACCATTATTACGATCATTGATTATTGACAGTGGTTCATAATTAAGAGGTACAATGGCGTAATTTGAAATGACTGTTAGCAATTAACACTGTCAACACGGTTTGCAAAATGCATACAACTGTCGACTCTGTCAAGGGGTGAAAGCCACGTTCCATACCAGCTCATCGATCCAAAACGTTTACTGATTTAACCATTTATTTAATGCATGGCCAGTTCATCAAACAATCATCCCTACTTTATGATGTTATGTAGTGGTTTGAAGAGTAGTAAATTGCGTTCTAATGTTAAGTAGGCATTAATCAAATGGCCAGCTTGGTGTTTATTTTATGTATATATACAAAACTATATATATATGTACCATACTAAATTTAAACCTTTATACATCCTATTTACACACTATATTATGTATCATCATATAGGGTATTTATCATATGTGAAACGTTTCCTATACCTCATTTATCGATTAATTATGATATTCACAAAGTTCATAATAGGATATTTTTTATGATATTAACTTCCTAAATTCTCTTAGTCTTAAGACTAATGATACCCTAAACAATGTGTTTTATGATATTTCTTTGACACAAATCCCCTTAAGTCACATAAATTCGTTTTGATAATTTAAATAAATTTAATGAGAATTTACGAGACTTATCTAACATTCGCTTAAAAGCCAAGTTTTAATGATCAAGTTTGTATCAGCTCTAGAATCATTAATTACTTTTCTTTGATTAAGAGCACCTTCAGAATCAAAGATTCTGAAGGAGCTCTACCATAATTTTGAATTGGTAAATCACATAAAGAGCTGATCACTCTTCATTTTGTCCAGAAATGAAGAGGTTGTTGCTGGCTTCCAACAAATGGCGATGACCTGGATGAACCAGTTATCTCTGCTTAAAACAAGATGATCAAAACGAAATCTTAGAAATCTGTTAAAGATAATCAAAATCCTTTATTCATATCAAACCTTTATTTATTCAGATTCATAAGTATAACCCAGAAATACTTCATCTTTTTAAAACAAACATTTGATTAAAGATAGACTTAAAAATATCTTCATCAAAACCAGTACTTCTTAGTAAAGATGATCTTACCACCAGCATCGAATACTGTTCCTCTGAAAACTATCTAGAACCTGTTCCATGGTATAGTAATTTTCTCATTTCTTGGTTTTTTTTTTTTTTTTTTTTTTGACAATTTAAATAAAAATGATAATCCTGTCTGAAGACTACTATCTGGGCTTGGTGTCCCAATGTGATAGTATCATTCACGAGAGTTGTCTGAAATAAGCAGGCCGACTCGTGATGAGATCTCCTGTCTTTTAATTTAAAATCAAAAGCCATCACCCTGGTGATCAGAAATGAAGTTATTCCAGGCAACACTGATGATCATGATTAGGACGGCTCATTACTGAGACCTCCTATTCTTCAGGCAAAAGTTGTGTCTTATTAGGATTTTCATTAATTTTGTTTTAACTAAAATGAGAGATCATTACCTAGCATGGTAACCAAATGGTAATGTCAGTCATAAATATTCACCAGAAAATGAATCAGCTGGCTCGTGATGAGACCCCTTATCTATTGATTTCAAGACCAAAAGCCATTACTAGTTTCCTAATAATGTCATACCAGTGATATTTATGATTCTGATCAGACCGGCTCATTACTGAGACCTTCCGTCTCTCACTTTAGCTTCTTATTAGCTGGAACAGATGCTAGACAGTTTTCAAATGACAAAAGTTTTCTAAACCGATGATAGAGATTTATAAATATTTTTCAAAAGCACGAGCTTCGAAAAAGATATATAATAAACTATCCTTATTTAAGAAAATAACCAGATGAAAGAAAATCTGAGAAACACTTATAAATAGAACTAACGAAGGTTTTTTACAAATTCAAAAGATTTTGATCAATCCGAACAAATTTTAAAAGATTTCAGTTTAAATCAAAATTTTAAAGACTGATGAGTAAACTGATCTTATTTATTTATACTAATTACAGTTGTTAATTACATATTTCTGTTTTGAGGACTAGTTATATACATAAATTTTAACAATCTGAAATATTTGATATTGACAGAAATTTGACTCATATACAGTTTGCTGGTGTATATACAAAAATATAAATTATTTACAAACAGTGAATAAGTATATACATTTTAGACAGCAATTATTAACAAAAATATCTTTTAAGAATCAGTCCATTCACAGGGAATGTCTCGGACTGTCCTTCAAGTGTTTGCAATCGGAAGGTACTTGGACCTATTTTTTCAGAAATAACAAAGGGACCTAACCAAAGTTTTTGAAACTTAGTATGATTACCCTTAACTTCATGAGCTTTATCCCATTTTAAGACCAAGTCTCCCACCTAGAATTCGCGGTCAGAACTAAATGATTGGTCAAACCATGACTTAACAATCTGTTGATGTTTATTAAAGTGTTGTTTTGACTTTTCTCTATCTTCTTCTAACTTTAGCAATGCATTAATTCTTTTCTCCATTGCTGCGCATTCTTCTTCTTGGACAGACTGAGCTAACTGTAATGAAGGTAAAAATAAATTTGGCGGAAGAATAGCTTCAGTTCCATACACTAAGAAAAATGGTGAATTACCTATTGCAACTTTTGGAGTTACTCTGTCTGCCCAAAGAGCATTAACCAATTCTGTATGCCAATTCCGATGGTGAACTGAAACAGTTCTTTTAAGAATTTTCAATAAATTTTTATTTGTTGACTCAGCTAGACCATTCCCATGAGGATGGTAATTAGCTGAATATCTGATTCTTATTCCTTTTTCTAAAGCAAACTGAGTCAATTCAATTGATGAAAAATATGATGCATTATCGAAGACCAAAGAATCAGGAACACCAAATCTTGTTATGATAAAGAAATCCAAAAATAATATAACTTGATTAGTATTCACAACTTTCAACGGTGCAGCCTCAGCCCAACGAGTGAAATAATCAGTCGCAGTTATTATATACTTGTGTCGCATTGATGAGGGAGGGTTTATTGGACCTATTATATCGATACCCCACTGCTGAAAAGGTCTTTCAGCTGAAACAGGTTGTAAAGGGAAAGCAGATTTTTTAACTTTTCCTACGGCAAGTTGACACTCTTGACACTTTCTAACGAAAGTATAAGAATCTCGAAACAAGGTAGGCCAATAATAACCAGCCCTAAGAATTTTATGGGCTGTGGTTTCTCCACCGAAATGACCTCCCGCTGGTCCAGAATGCAATTCTTTTAGAATTGTTTCTGTTTCATCTTTATCTAAACACCGAAGGTATACCCCATCTGAATTTCTTCGAAAGAGGACATTATCTATTAATAAGTACGGGGCATATTTCAATCTTAGTGCTCTTTTCTTCCTTGGATCTAAGTAATCAGGGGCAGTCCCTGTTTCCAGAAGTACTCGTATGTCTGTGTACCAGGTATCTTGAGGTGGTGGATAAAAATAAATTTCTCTGGTAAGTAAATCTTCATCAATGACAATTTCAGTTTTATCATCAGGCGTATGAGCAGCTTCAGCAGCTAGTTTACACAACCCTTGTCCTTTAACTATCGTTGATGGTTTGATTTCTAAGTCATACTCTTGAAGAGTTGTCATCCACGGTGCCCTTTTTTCACCTAAATCCTTTTGTACCAACAAATTTCTTACTGAAGAATAAGGTACAATTACTTTTGTTTTGGATTTTAACAAGTAAGGACGAAAATGTTTTACCGCTTTAAAAACAACATAAGCTTGTTTATCCACTTCATGATAGTTTAGTTCAGCACCTTTGAAATTCGAACTCATGAACGAAATTGGAACCTCATTATTTTGTTGGTTTAATTGAGTTAATACTGCTGCATACGCAATATCAGAAGCAAAGGTATATAATATAAAATCCTTGTTAAAATCTGGACTTAGAAGACTAGGAGCTTCTGAAATAGCTTCTAAAATTTTCTGAAAGGATTCTTTTTCAGTTTGTCCCCAATTAAACACAGCATCCTTTTTAATCATTTTCTGCAAAGGACGAACAGTCTCAGAAAAACTAGGAATGAATCTCCTGACAAAATTAATTTTCCCTAAGAATGACTGCATTCCTTTCTTGCTGGAAGGGAAAGTAATCTTTGAAATAGCTTGTGTTCTTTCCGGATCAATCATGATTCCATGTTTCGATACTACACATCCTAACAAGATACCTTCTGAAACAGCAAATATTGTTTTCTTAGGATTTAAAGATATTCCAAATTTTCTACATCGTTCGAACACTTTTCTCAAATGGTTAAGATGATCAGGCCGATGTTTAGAGTAGACAGTAACGTCATCTAAATAGACAACGACTGAATGATTGATCAAGCCTCTAAAGGCAATATCCATTGCTCGTTGAAATGTTGCTCCCGCATTGATTAACCCAAAGGGCATCTTACGGTATGCATACGTTCCCCATGGAGTTCTAAAAGCTGTTTTTAATTGATCATCCGGAGAGACTAATATTTGGTTATACCCTGAGAAACCATCAAGGAGAGACAGTATCTCAGCCCCAGATACTTTCTGAAGAATTTGTTCCATGGGTGGAACGGGGTAGTTATCTTTTTCAGAAGCTTTATTTAAATTTCTAAAATCGACACATAATCGAATATCCCCATTTTTATTTCTAACTGGAACTAAGTTTGCTACCCACTGAGTGTGTCTGACAGGGAAAATAATCCTGGCAGTTAGCAATTTATTCAGTTCTTTTTTGATTGTTGGTTCTAATGATGGGTGATATTTTCTTAATTTCTGCTGAAAAGGTTTTGATTCTTGTTTAATTGGAATTATATGTTGCATGACTTGAGTATTGAATGTTTTTAAGTCATCATATGTCCACGCAAATATATCTTTAAACTCTTTGAATAATTTTATGAAAGCTGTTCTTTCTACAGGATCACAATCTACTCCTAGGTTTATAGTTTGGGGATTAGATTCTGTTCCCAAATTGATGGTTTCATATCTCATGCAAGAGCTATTTGTTTTACAATTAGGAACTGACTTAAACTTATCCTGCAAATCAAAAAACTTTTCTAATCTCAATACTGAGTTGGGAACGGGTTTTACCTGTTCGAAGGCTTTCTCAATTGAACAAAAATCATTAATTACCGAAAAATATCGTAAATTGTCATCGTGAGTGGTTTCATCTATTGCCGAATCTTTGAAGATTCCATCATTTGTCAGAAAATGCAGTACCTGTGTATCATTGTCAAACACACGCCAATTAAAAATGTTATCAGGTATGGAGGGCCTGAAAATTAATTCAACAGAAAAGAATTCTGGTTTAAAATTTTCTGAAGGAATCAATTTGGAAGCTACATTTGCTAATAAGTCTGCTTCTTGATTTTGACTTCTAGGAACAGAATTTATGTTAAATGCATCAAAATATGTGATAAGATTCCATACCTCTTTCTGATAACTTTGCAAATGTTCAGATAAACAATGAATGGAATTACGCACCTGTCTAACGATGATCTCTGAATCGCCAAAAACCACTATCTCTTTGATGCCCAAATCGATTGCTTTTTTCAATCCTTGAATCAAAGCTTCATATTCAACCATATTATTTGTACAACTAAATTCTAGTCTACAGGCTATACAAGTCTTATTACATTGAGGATCTATTAGTAAACAACCGGCTCCTGCTCCTTCTTTAGATTTTGCACCATCGAAATAAAGAGTCCAAATAGAATTATGTGCAACCACTTTACTTTCTATGATATTTACAATATTTACATTATTTTCATCACCAATGGTCTCCTTAAGGGAATAGTTAGGAGAAATAACTGTTACGTTACAAATCTCAGATTGCTGGCTACTTTCAGAAAGGAGAGAGTTTTCAGCTTTGAAATCTCCAAAACCTAATTCATACATGTAGTTTCCCATAATGGAATCAGAAAATAACACAGGTTCACTAGGATCATGTAGTTCTGTAACAGTATGTTTCATATATCTTTCTCTTTGTATCTTTATTTGATTTGCTTTTCCATTTTTTGGTAACCACAAGGTTGACCAATCAGTGGCAAAGAAACCATTTAGTTGTTGAGACCAATCCCTACTTAAGAATAGTCCATATGCATCAGGTATATCAGCAATTACGATGTCTATGATTTGATAAACTGAAGGATTACAAGCAATCCTAATTAAGACATCTTTCATTTCTCCGACAACCTTAACGTTTGTTCTATCTAATTGAGTTATTTGTGCATTGGATGGAACAAATTTGCCATTTAATTTCTTGCACACAGATAAAGGCATAACATTAGAAGATGCTCCTGAATCTACCATGCAGTTGTGGACATTCCTATTAAAAATTTCAAAGGTAAGTAAGAATGGAGGTGTAATTGACTTAGAATTCTTACCTATCAAAGAAGCTTTATCAGTTGATGTTTTCCCTTTATCAGTTGCTGTTGGATCATTGATTGAACTGTTAGCAGCAACATTTTGCTTTGTATTAGGGATGATCGTGCTTACTGCAGGATTAATAATAGGACTATCAGGCATTGGATATATTTGAAGGAGATCGTACATACTAATGTTTGCATGTGTCTTCTTCAAATCTTTAATTATGTCATATTGTAAATCCATCTTCGGAGCATTTTGAATGGTTTGGGTACCCTTATTTGACTGAGTTTGCTTGCCGGGTTGAGTTTGTTTGTTTAGTTGTGAGTTATTATTATCAGTGTTTGAAGTAGAGCTTGAAGCCCCAGGAGTATTTGCAATTGCTTTACTACGTGTATTATATGCGTGTTGTCCTGAGGGTGGACTTCTGTTCTCATGTTTTTTCACAAAATTATCCCAGAAGTGACCATTAATTTGTTGAGGTTCTTCTGATTCATCCTCATTTTCAAATTCTTCATCTTCTTTATTCTGATTTATCTCTTGACTAGGTGTTTCAGACAAAGACAGAACAGCTCGAATTGTATTAAAGATTTCTTCATTAGCAGCTACATCTGGGGGTGTGTTCTTATTGATTGCGTTTGGGTTTTGTCTAAATTGGTTTCTGAAGTAATCTCTAGAAGGAGAAGCTTCAGAATTGGTCTTTTTTAACCCTATAACTTCATTGGTTAAAGTTCGAATAGCGTTCTATAGCTGTTCCACGTCGAAAGCTTTATCTTTATCTGAACTAGATTTTTCTATTTTCTTTCGAGGAAAAGAATCAGTTTTACCACTTCTTTCTGGTTCATAAGACATGAAATCCTTTTCTACTTTAATTGCTTCATCAAATGTTTCTATCAGTGTTGTTTTTCCAGCTCTCTTAACAAACATTCCGGAATTCCTAGGTAGGGCTGATGTATAATTTTCGATGATTATATCTTCCGGTGGTTGAGAAGCAATTGGAATTTTATTTTTCAATGTTAGAAACCTTTGATTAAAGTCTTTAATCCTTTCTTTGGGTTCCATTTTAATTCTAGATAATTCTAGGGCTAAAAGAGCAGGTGTTTTATCTTCCCCGAATTTATCTAAAAAAACTTTATTAAATACCTCCCAATTTGTAATAGATCCCTGAACTAATGAAAAGTACCAGGTAGAGGCTCTTCCCTCAAAGGTGAGAGGAAACAATCGACAAACAACATCTTCATGCTGAACATTTAAGGTTTGAACAGCTAACATGAATTTATCAATATGTACCTCCGCAGGTTCTTTGTCATCTGGGTTAAACTTAGGAAGAATTTTATCTGAATGTTTTGGCAATGGGTGTTGTACCCCAGGAATTGCTACAGTAGCTGCCCTTAACCAAGGGAGCTGTGGATTAGGTGGAGGGGGTGGAGGATTACCTCCTCCTCCTGCATTTCCTGCCATTGGACTTCCTTGAGAGCTAGAGGAACTCTGTGAATGAGAAGATCTTGGACTATTGGGTGGTGACTCAGGAGGAGAAGGTGGCTGATCAGAACCACTTCCCGATATTAACCTCCTTGTGGTATTGGTTTGTGTAATCTGTCTTTGATAACTTTCAACTTGATGTTGAGGAGTACTATCAGTTAGTTCCAATTCTTCTGTAACTATGGTCAATTGTGGGTTATGTCGTTGTTGTCTAGGAAGACCATAATCTATTGGAGTAATACCTAACTGATTAGCGTAAGCTCTAGTAAGGATATGTCTGGATTCTTCTAGAGTTTGAGCACTTTGTGCAGGAGTAAAGGGAGAAGTAATAGGATCACGTTCAAGGATATTCCTTACAGTTTCAATAAGAGGTGATCTACTAACTTCCAGAGATTGTTGGCTGGCTGGAAATGTTTCATTAGTTTCACCTTCCATTACTTAATTCATGCCCTCCTTCTAGCGCCATTTGTTGGCCCGATTTTATGAATCAGAGCCAATAAAGAGGTTTTATCCACACAATCAACTTACAGCAGTATCCGGTGTGTTTAAATTAACAAGACCTCGCAGGTTATGGTCCTGCTACCAGCTAGTTTGTCTCTTAAGGAAACCTTAAAACTAGCAAAATCTAACCTATTCTAATGTTTATCCTATCTATATATCTACAAATGTCCTAAGGCTGCTTTCGGAAGGAAAGACTCCAATTTTTAGGGAATTTTCTAAATATGAAAGCTTAATTACAGTATGCAGAATGATTAACAATGCTCCATAAAATAAACTTTAAAACTAATAAATCTAACTACCCTATTTAACCCTATCTCAGCTGAGAGCAAATTTGAAACTAAGATTAATCATTAATCAATAACAGAAAATTGAAGTATGATATAAACAAAACATATTTAAGTCATAACAACAATAACTCTGCTATATAGAAATGGAGATGAGATTCAACCTAAAGCAGACAGTCAAATTTCACTTCCAAAACTGATTAATAATTATCTATCAAGACAGTCATTTAAATTTGAAATAATGCTTATTTAAAATTCACCGTTAACATACAAATGAAATTTCAAATAAACAAGAGGGTATATCATGCATGCTAATGTTTATAGTGAACACACTAATCAACAAAACCATAATGACATATTCATTCAATAACTAGCTTGAGACGATAAAGTGAGAAAATTATTTAAACACCTGTATGTCACAGCACACAGAGTTTGCATATAAACAGAAGATGACAAACCAAAATATATGTATATATATAAAAATCCAAAAATGAATACCAGTCACAGCATCATTCGTAGATATCCAGTATTATCCACACAAAAGCTTCAGCTTCAAGTTTAATATAATACTAGCAATAAAATATATTTCGACAAGTTTTTCTTCCACACTCCATCCATCCTCCAGTTCATCAAAAATCTCCATTCATATACTATTGAGAGTTAGTTTCGCTATAAATGTTGCATGCAACATTATAGGAACTTTATTAACCAAAAGGGCATCTAATTACACCTACTACTGAAAATAAAACCGACTAGCCTGAGTCGAGACATCTCAGAACGTTCTGGCCCATTCACAAAACTCCAGCTTATAACAGGTCCGCTACATTTTCGTACCAACGCATCAACCATGTGCTATATTCCTGGAAGAAGCCGGTGATAAAACCTCCTGCATTAAATTCAATAAATACATTATATTAAAATCCATTTAACATAGTTAACAGAAATATTAAAACAAAATTATAAATGCATGCCTGTAAAATCTCCGATTTTACAGACATGCAAAATCGAAATAATCGTTACCTGTCAACATGAGAAAAGGAAAAACTATTAAGCCTCATTATGAAGAGCGACTACTCTTCTAGCTTCGGCCAATTTAGCCTTCAACTTGATAATTTTAACATTTTGTTTTTCAATTCTTTCCATTAGCAGTTGATTCGTTTTTAATATCGATTTCTTTGATTTCTTGAGTTGATTCTTCTTCATGTTGGCTCTTTTCCATCTGTCAATCCATTCAAGCAATTCTTTCCTGAAAGTTTTATTTTCTTCTTCCAATAAGGCTGTACACTGTTTGCGCTTTCCTTTAGACTCTGCGTTTTTATGCTGATAGATATTTCCTAATACCTGTTGTAGGGTTTCGTCTTCACTAGCTACATGAGGAGAACGAGGACTGTCACAATGCTGATTGTGTACTGTTTCAAGTTCTACAGTGTCAATGTTTATTTCTGGTCGATTCCCCTCGACCTCACCTGATTGCACATCATTCCCCTGCGCAGTAGTGGAATTCCCTACATCCATTGCGTTAGGGACAAGTATCGGAATATCATCCTCAATATCTACAACTGCAGGTTCGGCAACAGTAGATTTGGAAGTCTATGGATCAGACCTATACCTTGAATTTGAATGGAGATTATGCATGCTTCTAGTGACTCTACGCGAAAACGATAATTTTTCAACATTCAACCCTTCCTTGTCACAACAAACCCGAGCCAAATGGTTCAACTTATGCATAGAATTTTTATCACAGTCATCAGGTTTAACAATCTCATCTTCGGCCGATCCCTCTTTTAATTTTACAGGGTTGTCATCATTCTTACCAGATTCGGGTTCTTTTAATATTTCCCTAGAATCGCAAGGAACTGAAACCCTATCAGCATCTTCATTTACTTTATCATCTATGGACGTGTTTTCGGCCTCTGGTTCATTATCCTCTGAGCTATCATCCTCAGGATTTATGATTTTTCGTTTCCTACGAGCTCGAGGAGATGAATTAGGCCAATGCTGTGTTGGCCCCAATTTACAATCGGCTAGAAATTTATCCCAAGACAGACCTTTTGCAGATAATTGGAATTGCAGTAAAATTTTAATCAATCCATGGTGACACAAACTATTATCAGGGTTATTAAAATTCCTTACAAACTGTGACATTTTCTTAAGGATTTGCCACAGATAGAAGGGCAAATTAAGTTTATAACCCTTTACTGCTAACAACAACCGTAAATGATACAAGTGCAAATGGGAAAAACGTCCACAACAGGTTACGTACCTTACCAAGATTTCATAGTAAGCTCGCCACTCGGGCTTTAGAAATTTTACAGGTACGCCTACCCTCAATTTCGTTTTATCTGGTAAAGGAATTAACAAAGCCAAACACTTCTTCTTATCAACCATAAGGCCCTTAAACCAGCGTTCTCCCACCTGAGGAAGTTTCGTGGCTTCAGCAATTTTGTCTTCATTGATAACAAATTCGAAACCCCCAATTAGTACCCTGTCATTTTTAAAATTCATTGCAAACATTTTGGTAATCTCCACATGATGACCATCAAAACTTTGAAAGAAATGTGTCCATCCCATTTTCTCGAATTTCTGGGCAACCTCCTGATTGGCTTCTATAATTTCATACCCTGAGATTTCAAAACGATTCAGAGGAGACATGGTTTCTTCAGGACGTTCTGGGCTTAGTCGTGGAATGAAAGGGAAAGTGAAAACAGAGGGAATAGGTATCCACACACACGACATGCTAGAAAATCTTCACATGCTTCAAATATGATCAAAATCAAATCTCTGAACCTACCATTTTAGCGGGATAGTGATAAATGTTACAACTTTCATACTACACCGTGTCTTATGCCAACTTATCTACGTTTAACCATGCCCAGTAGTGATCACCACTTAACTTGGCGAAGCGGCGATATGAGATCTGATAGAACCATT